>VYZU01055394.1:35000-92500 GCA_013401355.1 Ceyx cyanopectus
CAGTGAGGCCATGCAGCAGTCCTCTAAATGAATTGGTGCAAGTTCCACCTCTGCAGGTATTAAAATCTGAACTGTACAGGGCATTAGAAAATATAAAAATACTCTGTAGGGAACAATCCTGCACTGTCAGGGAGTGGACTAGATGACTTAATGCATCTTTTCCATTTCTAATTTCAATGATTCTATGGCTCATTAATTGCATATCATACCAATGCAGTAAAATTTGATGGGAATTAAAAAAATTAAAGAGAGCCTACACTGGGGGAAGGCTGCCAGACTGAGTATAGACTTAAAACATGGGAGACAAGTACATCTCTCCTTAGGCTTATTATTAGCATTCTTAAGTTTATTCTTTTCATATTTTCCTTAGGATTTTCATGTTGCATGTAGTCAGGTGCAGAGAGATGTTGCTTTCCTATGAGCATGTCCTGTGGACTGATTCTCTGTGCTGTTTCTGTAGGAGCATAAAGATGCTACATTCCCACATCAGGACGTACTGGGATGAGGCAGAACAGCAATCTCCCTCTGCAGGACTGGTATTATATATATTCTATTCTATTCTATTCTATTCTATTCTATTCTATTCTATTCTATTCTATTCTATATATTATATTATTATATATCCTCAATATTTTGTGTTGAAACAGACAGTAGAACTTAGACATGGCATTGTCTTCAAAGTGGGAAAAATAATACTTGAAAAGTCTTTCCCCCCATAGGGACTTTGTGAACACAATACTGTGGCCAAGTTCTTGCCCCAGCTGAAGCCTTTGTCAGTAAACTCACATTGGGCAGCTCACGTGATGAGTTTTTTTTTACCTGCTTGTCTAGAATAGTATAATAATGCTTAAAGAGCAGCACAGTTGGGCCAGTAACTCAGCTTTATGGTATCACAGTAGAAAATGGAGTGAGGTAAGCAATCATGTGTGCTAGCACATATATGTAATATATTTCATTTTACTAGCTTCTTACTAAACACAGACCACATCTTTTTCTGCCTGTCTACACTTGCTGCTATGGAAAGTTAATTTCTAACCTCAGTCTGCTAACTGGCTCTGTCCTCAGCTGTCTCCCTGACCATATAACTTGCCAAACATTGAGTAAATCAATTTATGTTTCCATCTGAACCTCTTGTTACAAATACCCATTTGTTTTTAAGAGCTGCACAAACTTTTTCAATAGGTTAGCAATGAGGCCCCTTTTTCTCCAAAGAGCTCTATAATAACTAATTCATCCTGGCCCTCAGTCAGAGGCTGTGCCAGTGAGTAGCACACCACTGGAGTGCCAGATCCATGGCTCCTGATGGGATGCACCCACGTGTGACAATGGAGATTTAACAGAGCTTCTGCATCACAGCTCTTTGGGAGGATCTCTACTCTTCTGCCTCTGTTTTCCTTCAGGACAGTTCATTCAAGTTTCTTACCCTTGCAAAAGGGAATTCTTTATTCCACTCTTGTTCTGCTCCACTCTCTGCAAGAGTTGCAAAGAATGACTGTTGTAAACCTGCTTTGGGTGGTCCTTTCCAGAGCTCCCTCACCCTTGTTGGCTTCCTTAGATCTCAGCTGCAGGATCGTGAAGAGAGAAGACCTCGTCTGTAGCTATTCTGCCAACAGAAAAATAAAGGGAGAAGAATATGACCTGTATTCACAGCCTGCAAGACCAGTGCCAGCATCTGAGGAAGAAGTCTTAAAAAAGTAATAACATTAATGCAGATGCAGAACTGTCATATTTAATTTACAATGGGCAGATAATTTCAGGCAATTGGTCCCATAGCTATCATAACTCAGACACATTGCATATCTGTGTGTGTGTGCATGTGCTGCATTTATATGGGTGTGTGTATTGCATATAGATATGCACAGCTCATTATCATGTACAGTAATGCTAAATATTTCATGGGATCCATTCTTTCAGTCCTCAGTGAAGCCCCCGAAGTTGGTTTTTACATGAACAGAAAATGACAAAGGCAACAGGACTTGTCTGTGTATGGACTGGCCAGTGTCACCTCACCATGCTGTGTCCTGGTGGGGACACTGAGAAAGGGGACACTTGTTCCCTCCCTGTGCCACAGGGAGCAGGAAGAGCAGCACCTTGGCAAGAAGGTGTTTTCTGTCCCATTTTAAAGAGGACAATGAGGACATGGATGAAAGCTGGCTCTGCTTCCTCTCCAGAGTCCAAAGCTGTTGCTCCAGGGAAAGAGAGACTGCCCTGAGCTGCTTACTGCCTTGCATGCCTGCAGTGCTCCTGGGAGAAGGTCTAACTGCAGTGTGCCCATCTATTTTTGCTGTGTAAAATCAGATTAACTCCTTGCAGCTCATTAACAAACCATAGAAAAAAATCAAATCGGAAAATGGGATTGCCTCAGGCTGTCTGTCTGAAGTGATGTTCACGTGACATGAAGTGTCTGTTTGGCTGTGAACCTGGCACTGGTTCCTCAACTCTGAGCTGGTTCAGCTCTCTCTGCTCACCTACAGCCTTGCTCACAGCAGTCTGCTAAGAATTCATAGACTATTGCGTGTGAACAAGGGAGAAGGAATCAGGTTTTGTCTGAATGTTGACATTTTTCATCTGGCCCATGGACAGCATTGCTCATGCCAAGTTTATCTAGCCCAGAAAGAGTCTTCTGCTTTTCTTACTCCTTTCTTGTCAAATGGAAACCAATCAATTCCCCGAGGGCGTTGAACTGAAACCAAGAAGGCAGTTTAAAATGTACCTTGCTGGAAATTGGCAAACCTATCTACCTGTTCCACATCAGTGCCTTCCTGCACAAGTACTGTCTTTACTTGGCATTAGCACAAGATGAAACAAGAACAAGCAGTTCTTCCTAAATTCCTGTCTGCTTAAATTTACACGCCAGATTGAACAATTTTTTTTTGTCTTGTCATTATACCCTCTGGGTTCTTGCATTACAGGTTACTTTATGCATAAATCCTTTATAACTGACACATTGCCTATAATTTTCTCCAGAAACGGATAATTTCTTAGTGCAGCAAATTCACTATAATTTATAGCAGAAAACACCTTGGAGTTACTAAGCTAACATTCTTCACTTGTGGTCCTCAGCTGTCAGGCATTGCTGAGCTGCTGCCTGCTACCAAGCAGCCTCTGTGCTTCTCCCACCAACTGTGTCAGTGCACCCGTGCTGGTAAACTCATGCAGGGAACCAGGGACACCCTGCAACTTGTGTGCAAAGTGCTGTGGAACAAGACAGACCAAGAGATGCTCACTTTTGCTTTTATTCAGTTGAAAGACAGTCATCCCACAGCTGCTAACCTTTTCTATTTGTTGTGCTTTAAATTGTTAATTAAAAAAAAAATAATTTAAAAGGATTTTAAAAAAGGAAGTTTCCTGTTTGACACGGAAGAAGTTTTTCGGAGAGAACAACTTTCTCAGTCACATAGGGTCAAGCCCTGTTTGTTTGTATTTCAGAATACTCTGGGACTTTTTGCTTGTATCATTTGTCCAACAACAAGGTCTCTGAGCCTCTCTCTTCTCCAGGCTGAACAAAGCCAGCTACCTCACCTGCTGCTCATAAAGCTTCTCTAGACCCTTCACCAGCTTGGCTGCCTTCTCTGGACACGCTGCAGCACCTCAGTGTGTTCCTTATAGTAAGGGGCCCAAAACTGGACACAGTATTCAAGGTGTGGCCTCACCAGTGGCAAGCACAGGGGGACAATTACTTGCCTAGTCCTGCTGGTCACAGTAAGAAAGTAAAATTTCCTTCTGTGGGTCTGCAGCCCTCCCTGGTGAAAACCTGGTGCACTTCATGCATTGCAACTGAGAGTCGATGTGTGCAAGGGTCTCTGTGAGGGAAGGGTCCACAGAGCAGTGGCTGCAGGGTAAAACCCTTCCCCAGCTTCTCTCCCAGGGATGTTTTCGTGTCTTACTCGTGGACAGCTGCAGATGACGAGGACAGCTGACAGAGATGTCTCCACTCTGTGGAGCCCTGGCGAGCACTGGCTGAGCTCCTGGTACAGGGTGCTGGGGCCAGTGGATATCCCATGGAGTTGGCCTAACACAGTGGGACTTGTTTAGTCTAGCAAGAGGATGGCTGGGAAGAGATAGAATCACTCTGTATAAATACACTGGGGGTAAAAAGCAAGGAGGGAAAAGGGATTTTTTTTTTTAAATAATTATTTTCCATTTTAGGACCATGTTGGCACAAGAACAAATAATTATAAACTGGACACAAATAAATTTAGGCTGGAAATTAAAAGAAAGTCCTACTCATCAGAGCAGGGAGATCCTGAAACAGCATCCAGATCAGAGCAGCACTGGGCAAACCCAAACTGCTGTCAAGCTGGTGGTGGATAACTGCATGAACAGTTGTGTATGTTGTGCTTGTGTGAAGAAGACACTGTCTGGAAAATGTGGGGGGTCCCTTCCCATCCTGCTGCTTTCAATGTTTGTCTCTCAGTGCCTCCTTCAGCTCCCCAGGGAGGGAGTCTTCTAAATAATTTTTTCTCTGAGTCCAGCAATATCCCCTCTTCATCACCTCTGACCCAGGTGGCAAGGCATGCCCAGGGAAGACCCATCCTCTTCTTCATGGCCCCTGAGCTGGGAGCAACTCAGAGGAGACCGAATGCCCAGAGGAGCTGAGCTAGCAGTATCCAGCTTTTAAGAAATGCCTTTTCAGAGAAACTTTTGAGATCCCATCCATCCCCACTCATCACCAACATCAACAGCCCAAGTTTTCATCACTTATTTATTTCTAAACCTGAACTATTTACTTTTGGAAACACGGGCCCAGGTTTGAAATTTCTACAGGGTCTTGCTGGAAAAATCAGCGTTTGCAAGATATTTGTGAGCCTTGGCAAGGATTCTCTTCATATACATACAGAAATAAAATTAGTTAAGTGGACTTCTTTTTCAAGTGAATGACATGTTTTGATAAATATTTCATCCATATTTGGGAAGAGTGTATTGACACAGAAAATAAGAGTAAAAAGGCATGATCACAAACTCTTTGTAGCAAAATTCCCTAGGTCACAAATCACAATATTTTAAACAATGCAACTTCTACTTTGCAATTAGGACTGTTCAAAGACTTTGAATAGCATTTAACTGAATATTTCATGCTGGCTAAAATTGCTGTCCCAGTGGTGTGAGTTTAGCACAGGCAAGTCTCACATCTGCCTTTGCAGAGCTGCACTGACTTGGAAAGCAGAAGTGAAAAGTCAGGTAGGTTTCTATTTGCAAACACATGCAGTTTACATAGCAAATGCTTTAGTGTAGGTAAACGTATAAATGCAGAATAATGACAGAGTAATTTCTCATAGAGGCTTGTTTATCTCTGGGAAAACGTACACAAAATCTCCTCTTGTCTGGCCATACTTGCCAGCACTTGGTGAAAACTTTTAAACCTCATCAAGGCTGTGCTCCCCAAATGCAGAGGCAGGGGAGAGCCCACAGCCCTGTCATCCCCAGTGACAGATCACTGCTGACGTGGTCTCAGCCTCCCACGCTGCTCTGGTGTTTGACTTGGCAGCTCTCAGTGTTCCTACTGTGATTACACTGTTTACCACCATGTCCACTGCATGCAAACCCTTCCAAATGTCAAACACCACAGATTAGAGCAAAACAAAATACTGTGATCACAGGATTTGTGACTCCCGAGGCAGCCGTGACAAAAATGCATCCTCACTCACACCCCCCCGTGTCACTTCAAAGGACATGCTGCTTAATGGGGGATAACTAACTTCACCAGCCTTTGCAGACTGTTTAATGAAGGATAACTAACCTAACCAGGTCTTTGCAGACCAGGCTGGTTAATGAAGGACAACTACAGTTGTTTACTGTAGTTGATATAAATTAAACGCTGAACATCCTTCTCCTCCTCTGTTCCTTTCAATGGATTTAATGCCAAAACATTCTCAAGTATGTGGGTGTAAATCTGGGGAAGTTTTCCTGGGTTGACCAAACTGCTGCAGGTTCACACTGCTAAATAAGAGCATTGTCCTGCTGATGTGGTTACAAGGTTGACACGAACCTAGACTTTATTTTTTCCTTCCAATGTTGCAAAACTCTGGTCTCAACACAGTTTGTACTGGACAATTTCCATCTGCCAAGGCTCTGACAAGTAAAGCATATTTGTGAAGAGAGTGTCAGAGATTTCACTAAAATAAGGTCTGCATCTTTAGGATGTTCCTCGGTGCTCTAGGGTGGATTCCATAGGGCTCTTATATCTGTACTCTTTCTCCAGACTTTCTGTTTTACCACGTGTAAAAAGGATTTGGATTCCTGAGGAACATGTAGCAGTAAAAACTGAAGGAAAGATGGCATACAGTAATTCTGTCTTCTCTGTATCCTCCAGCACCAGGGCATCCACCCCATTCAGCAGCAACTTCTCTAGTCTTCTTTTTTCTACAATCTGTGTTTCCAGAAGCTCCTTCTTGATCCATGCACATCCTTTGCATCCTCTGCTTGATTTTTTACTCATAGGAATAAACTGATTTTGAGCTTGGAGGACTGGTGCTTGAATATTAACTAGCTCTTTTGGGTTCCCCTACCTTCTAGAGTCCTAACCCAAGAGATTCCTCCCAGTGGGTCTTTGAAGAGGTGAACTTTAGCTCTCCTGAAGTCCAGGGTTACAATCCTACTCATTGCCCTGGTCCCTTCTTGCATCACCCTGAATTCCATCATCTCATGGTCACTAAAGTCAAGGCTGCCCCAAAGCTTCACATCTCCTACCAGACCTTCTTTCTTTCTTAATACAAGGTCTAGCAGCAGGTTTGGGATAGACAACCAGCCCAAGGTTGATATACAATTGGACCTTTATTCCCAAATGTGTGTTGTCTTGGAATAGAAATGTTAAGGGTTTAGTTTAACCGTGTGCTCTCTGAAGGCACATTGCACACTCCTGGGCCCTCTGAAGGTGTATTGCACACTCCCTGCCTTCACCTACAAGTGATGAGACATGGAGGAATACTGGAGTGTCCTGTGGGTCTCACTCCAAGAGGCTGTGTGGGATTGGGCAGCAGTTCCCAGTGATGAGCAGGATGACTCAAACCCTCCGCCTTCTTGACTGGTAGACTGGAGTATTAGCAGTTTCCATGGAAAAGAACAAAACCTCATCCCCTCAGCACGTGCATACGGTGTTTGCTCAGTGAATGTGTGCTCACTCTGTGGTTCCTGGAGAAATCTCTGCAATTAATTCTGAAAACAGATATATGTTTTCTATTTCCCTTAAAGGAGAGTCATATCTGTGCCTAGTCTCATACTTAAGATCAAGGCTTTATTTGCAAAACTGGAAAACAGGAGCATCTAGGTTAAATATTGCAGAGTTTTCTGCTGGCCTCAGTAGAGCAGTTTCTATGGATGAACAAAACAGCATTTAGTTCAAAAAAACCCTGTATTTCAACTTCAGTTTTGGCTTCCCCATTGAGTTAATTAATCTCTAAGGAATGGAGATGAAGTTAATTTGGAAAGTGAGCAGAATTTGGTTCTGAGTTGCATACATTTGCCATTTGTGGTTAGAAATAGAACCCAGAGACTGTTTGTTCGATGGCCAGAAAAACAGTTTTTACTTTTCTTAAACACAGCTAGCTAGTTTATGACTCCTGGCAGAAGTACAGTAACTTTGAGCAACTAGTTTGTTTGTTCCAGCTAATTTATAGAGGTGGTATTCATTTTCCTCTTCCCTTAAAGGGGTCCTGTCATGTAATTTAGGCTCCCAATGAGACACTGCTTGGACCTGATAGAAATCAGGCATAGAGTGTTCTCCAGAATCCAAACAGCCAGAGCTTGTGCTAAATCCATCACACCACTGACAAGATATCAAATGCAACAGCCACTGCTGTGTCCTGTAATCCTTCAGGTCTCCAGTGCCAGAGGCCTGCTTCAGACAACAGAGAGAGAGTTAATTAGCAATCTCATTGTAGGAATGGGCTGATGTCATTGAAGCAAGCTCAGAGCAAGCCAATAGCTATCTGGATGAAGCGGGGAAAGGAATGATGAAAATCACCTTATTAGACAACATTTAAGATCAAAAACAGAGCACTCAAGAGGAGCTGGAGTGATTTGCTCTGGTTTCGATTCACACCATAAACCCAATATGTGTTTTGTAAGAATTCCTTCTTTATTTGGTGTATCTTATTTTAAATTCTATCTACTCCCTCCTGTGAAAGGAATCCATCCTTGTGTGACTAGACCACAGGCTTACAGCAGATGCTATCTCACACTTGTACTTTGGGTAACCATGTATTTGCAATGTGTGAGTTATTAAAACTTAAGCCCACCTGAACCTTTCAATAAAGCTTTGATGAGTATTAAGTCACCAGGGATCCCAGATACAAGCAGAACTACTCAGAGGCAGTGCCCTTGCATAAATTCTTCTCCTTCAGTTGCACTTTTCCCTGTTTTACACATTAAAAATAGACTGTTACATACTGACTTGCCCACTATAACCCCACAGAAGTGTGGGAAGTGTGTTTTTCAATGCCAGTATATAAATACATATTTAAAGCTTAGTTTGGAAATTTATTTCTGCACTTCACTTGTGAGACAAAAAAACTTAAAGAGGAATAAAGACTTTTATAAGATTTGATGAAGTCTGACAGAAAGCCACGAAGGACACAGTGCACAAAGGTAAGTAAGAGTACAGGAAAGGAGGAATATCACAGAAGATCTTTTTCTTGGAGGAATTTGCTTTGTCTCCTTTGTAAGAACTCAGATTAGTTGGACTCCTTGTCAGGCTTCTGGTTGCATTTATTTTCCTGAGCATTTAGGGAGATGCTGCTTTGAAGGTTAAGGAGATAATGCAGGAGGAAAGGAGCTGCTAGTTTGAAGGAGCTTGTTTGATGAGTGTATCTTTTTATTGAGGATTTATTTTGTCTTCTGATAGTGTGTGTTTAAGTGCTGTACAAAGTGCCCATAGCAAAGGAGAGGCATTTAAAACAATTACATTTGAATTAATTAATATAATGAATGACAGATAAGAAGATCAAATAGTGATCATAATCTTTTAGTGGTGAATGGAGGGTGGAGGGGAATACAGAAGTGCTGGTGTAGCTGGCTCCAGCCTAGCACGTGTTTATTTAAGTGACTCATACAAACAGAGCCCTGTTTGTCAGCTACATCAGCAGCATGTCACTTGGCACTTCTGGTTACAGACTATTTCAGAGTCATTCATCATCCAGTGCTATAAAAGCCATTTACCCTCAGCCCAACAACCAATCAAACCAGCTAGAAAATGAGCAGGAAAGGAGCACTAACAGTTGTCCTCAGTTTCCTTTTAACTTTTGCTGCAACAATTCGGTGCATCCTGTGGTGGAAGAGTGGAGAGGTTTTGCTGAACTAAACAGAGCTTCCTCAGCTAGGTCGTTAAAATCAGGAAAGGGGGGGAAAAGGGAAGAAAGTTAACCCTTGTTCCACCATTTTTTTCCTTCACAGACATTTACAAACTGCCTTTATCTCTGTCTTTCACACACAAAAATATGGTTTATAATTTTGTTTTGTACTATCTGTGAAGGCACTGCAAGGTCTCAATACCCCAGGCAAGCTCTGATGTGAGTCAGCATGGCCAGGAACTGCTCTGCTGCCCTTAAACTCAACACAAACCTGCCAGGGCTGGGCTGCTAACACAGGCACTAGTCACAAGTGCTATTGGTGCTGGATGACAAGTTGCAGCATCTTCACAAGTGTCACCCTGCAAGCCATTCCTCTGCACATCATGTTCCTCTGTGACTTCCTGCAGGTAAATAACTTGAATCCCAGCTATCTGAGGATGCCATGACCAGGAAGCCCAGCACCCTGCAGAACACCAGCTTTTAGAAAGAATTCAGAAAATACAAGAGGAGAAAAAAATGATGGGAAGGCCTTTTCAGTCTTGAATGGTCCCTCTGGTTTGGTAAGTCCTACTTTCTTCCCATTTGTGCTGATAGGTGGTTTGATTCTCCAAATCTACTCTCATGAGTGAGCCCATTAAGATAAATGATACCTCTGTCATACAACCGAGAACAGGCAGGTATCTGAATAAAATGATCAGCAAAACCAATCCATTCTCCCTCATCTCCCTAGTAAAAGTCCTGCCATATAAGTGCACTAGCATTCACAAAAAAGGGAATGTTCTTGGCAATAATATGTAAAATGGCCATACCCAGTTGCTTTTTGGCTGTTTAACTATGGTACTTTTCTGGTTCTGTCTGTGTACTGCCCGATTCAAATCCTCCCCTCCTGTTTATATTAGTTAACCATTTCTTAATGGACCCCTTCATTTATGAATAAAACTCAACAGCAATTACAGCCTGGTGTAGACCAGTACACTACCCATCTGCTCTGTCACTTGCTCTTGGTGTTGGCATTCTGCACAAGTCCCAACCCCTCTCATTGTAACAAGCTAGGATCAATTTTACAGTGGCAGCTTGGAAATAATAGTACAAAATGTATATTAATACAGAAATATATTGTGAAACTGTCCTTAAACAAACAAATGAGCCACTTTAAAATATTGCTGCTATAAATGACCATGACAGTAGCACAGCACATATAATAAAAAATAACTACTGAAGAGAAGCTGCTGAATTACTATAGTAATAAACCAGATGTGATTATTATCATTTAACACAGTCATTGAATACCATGAATCCCTGAAGCCATTAAAATATTTATGATTAAACATTTGCTATTCCTTAGAACAGAACATAGAGTCAGGAAGTAAAAAACTGTTAAAGTGTTATTTTGACTAATACATGGTAGGTGCCATGATAAAGGTCAGCTGCTACTGTGCAAGCTTTCTAGAAAGAGACCCTAACACCTGTCCTCCTCCTCCTTCTTCAATAACCACTAAAAGGTTAGATACTGTGTGCAATAGAGATATAGATATACACCCACACTTGCCTACAAGCATCTGTACATAGGAACAAACACAAATGGCTGATTTTATTTTGTGGAGGAATTGATGCTTTCTGTTTTCAAGGAATTATAACAAAATACTTCATGCATTTAGGAAAAACATACTTGACATGAAGCAATAAGCATAGGCAACAATGAAGTCTGATTACCTCCAGGACTTTCAGCATGCAGGTACTGCATTTACCCATGGAACACAATTTGACTTGTGGGCACTGATTTGTATTTGGTTATTCTCACTGTTGGAAGTGTTTCCCTGCCTGTCTGTTCATGCTGTAGCTGCCTGGATGCCTGTTAAAGCAACCTCAGCTGCTGTGACCTGCAGGTGGGAGGTGACTATGGGTGTGAAAAGGGTGGTGGTGCACTGTGCAGCTGCCTTGGGGTGTGTGACTGGAGCACAGAGGCAGGACTCAGCTGTCAGTGGGGTGAGGAAGGGCACTGCACCCCTTCCAGCCCATGATGGGAAATACTCCCTTGCTGCATGTGCATTGCTGCTCTCTGCAGGTGCATTTTGTTGACAGGTGAGGGGGATTGTCCCACAGATCTAGAACTCTGCTCTGCAGGCACAGTCCTGTTTAACAACTGCACTGTCACTGTCAGGCCTCTGTTACACACTGACCACTGCCAGGTCACACATTTGCTCTGGTGTTTTCATATGATCTCCCATGACAAACAAGGTGTGTCCTCTCATAAACCCCTCCTGAGACACTGGCAGGTGAGACAGATTTTCCTCATACTCATAGGAGCACTCTATGTTTTATCTTTTTTTTACTTTCTCTTCTGAACTAAATAAAACCAAAGCTAAAATCTAGAGATGATCTGAAATGGGATTTCTATTCTCCGTGTAGATGAATGGCAACTGGGATCACAGCTCTAAATAAATACTCTGGTTATATGGGGGTAGCTTTATATCCATAAAACACTGGCATAGAGGCATGTTGATGATTATTGCTTACCTCCTGTAGCTGGCATTTTACTCCACTTCTCTACATTTCCATTTGAGTTTCAGCAGCACCAAAAAATCAGTCAAGAATACAAAAGAATCAGTATAGCCACCTCTTGCAACCAGTGCTTTATTTTCTCCATAATATTTTCAGAGGGTTTCAGGGAGTAATTTCAAACAGTCAGGTCAGAGTCCGCTGAGAATTGATTTTTGTGACCTCACATATTGCAACAGAAATTTATAACAGGAAATAAACCATTAAGTGATAAACAAGGAAACATGGATACAATTACTTTCAGAACATAATTTTATCCACTCTAGTTTTGAAAATGAAGAGATAGTACTGACTGGAACACCTCAATTCTGAATGCAAACTGTACAATCTATTATATTAAACAAAGTCAAAAGCAATGTGAAAGATCTTGAATCTATTCAAGGCATGCACCTCATTACAGACTTAGCAAATTAAAACACAAATAGGATTAGAAAAGAATAATGTAACAATCTCCCACTACGGTCCCTGGAGCATTAAGTCATAAATTGGGTTTGCATTAAATTGTGCCTGCAGTATTGAATTCAGGGAAAGAGCTATAGGCTGAAGATAAAGCTTGCTAGGCTGGCCAGCTCTGGTATGGATGTGTGCACTCATAAACACACAGCCAGTGAGTGGGGTCTGAAAAGGCACGTTCAGAAACATGCATTTCATACCTTAATTAGAAATGCAGATGTGATGCAGCAGCCCCTGGCTACTGCAAAGCCCAGGGCTGCAGGTATTGGTGCCTTCACCTGAAGGTGTTCAACTATGGAAGTTCAGCACTTTTTGTCACAGCATCTACTGTGCTAAATCACACAAGTTTTTGTGTTTGCACAGGGTGTTACAAGCTTCTTTTAAGTGGACAAACAACCTTACCCCAAAACACTGGAGAAGCTGGGTTTCCATATTACAAATGATTTCTGTTGTTATGGGAACTGAGATGGTCAGTGATGTGAAAACAAAGGATCCTTAGCTAACAAAGATGTCTTGATGATATTACAGCTGTAGTTATACAAGGCACAAACATCTGCCAGAAATAAGCAAGGCTTCTTTTCTGAAGGAGATGCAGACTCCTGAAAAGTACTGACTCTAAAGAGTCAAATTCAACCTTTGTATGACCCTAGACAAATTACTGAGAAATACTAGGAATTAATTTTGTTAATTTGTCTTTAATAAAGGCTTTATACTACGAATTCATATTACCATTGTCATCACCCTCCTGACTGTCATTCTGAGGATCACCAACAGCAGCTGCATCAGCAAGGTGCTTGTCATTCCACACTACAGCAGAGCATTTGTGTAATGCTCTGTGTGGGTTTTGATCTTCTCTTTTAGGGGCTCTTTCAGCTCCATTTGTCTGTCGCAGGCTTTTGGCAGGCAGAAGCCCTCCAAGCTAAGAAAGTCTCTTTCCTTTGTTGATGAACCTTTTCTCAACTTCTGTTACTGTGTTCTCCTGGCATCTGCCAATTCCCTCCCTTAGTTTCCACTGCACAGAGCTGCACTAGAGGTATGCTGAAATAATTACACAACCCATTAGGATTTTCAGTCTAGTCTCACAGACACTGACAAAAAAGCAGACACTATCTGGGGAACTCTTGGATTTTGATAAAGCAGCTGGGGAGAAAAAAATACCTTTGCTCAGTGACTGGGGGATGCTGATACCAGAAAATTCATGGGACTGCAGAGCCTGTGTCTAAACAGGGGGAGCCAGGGCATCCACACATCCACATCTGGACTTGTATCAGGGCACCAGCTGAATACACATCAGGTAAGAGCAGTTATCCTTACTCTCCTCCCTGTCAGGGTTTCCAGGGGCATTGCCACAGGACTGCAACCCACTCTGACAGGCCAGCTCTGTGGCTTGGAGCAGCAGCATCTCACCTGAGAGTCATCTCTTGTCATCTATGAACTGTGAGGAGGCAGACAGTTAAAAGGCTGCACCTGGTTTCCTAGACACAGGATGCAGGGCACACAAGGTCAGAGCACGTGCATCAGGTCTGGCTCCCCTCCAGAACAGGGGTGCTCTGGCTTTCAGCAGCAGTGCTGCCCAAATCTGGGGGAAGGATGATGAAAAATGAGGCATCTTAAGTCTATAGGGGTACTGCTAAACTCAGGCTGGTGCAGTTTCTTCCCTTACCCCAGATCCTGAGCCACACAAAGCTTGCCAAGGGAAGTGAACCCAAAGCTTGTGTGCATGCTCCAGCTGCAACCAGAGCAGCAGTTTACTGGCCCCTCATTTCAGATCCAATGAGGTTTTACCCTGAGCTGGACACGAGAGGGTTCCTCCCTCCCTGCTCAGTTTGCCAGCAGACTGTGGCTGTCTCTGCTGGCTGACAGCTCCCTTCTGGAGCAACCTTTCAACATTTTTCTTGATTTTCTCAAACAGCAAACACTGGACGTTAAGAGCAGCAACAACAAAATCATTAAACACTGTAACATTCTCTGAGGAGCCAGACATATCCTTTAATCAGGTTATGGAAAACTCATTCCTCTTCTAGGCATTTATCTTCTTTGTTTATGCACATACCAAGTGACCCACTTCTGAGCATCAAAAATAACAGCAAAGAAATAAGTGAAGATTCTTCATTATTAATGGATTTATGTACCATTTATTATACTTTATTGGAAGCCAAATAATCAAGTTCATTCATTCCAATTAAATACACTAATTGTCTATAATTTCTATCAATGAATCCAGTTATCTCACTTCAAAGTCACTACTTGACCTCAGTAGAGAAAGGATGAGTATAATGTTTCCTTCTGTAATGATGGATTGTTTGCATTAAGATAGAAAAGCACAGACAGATATTAGGGGTATACTGTGCCTTCCTCCCTGCATTAACTTACACCTCCAGTCCCCCACACAGATGCAGGGACTATAAACACACTGTTAGAATTTCACAAACTAATGCTGTAGACTGTAGCAGGTCAAATTGTCCCCAAATTCACATAACTTATAACAAGTATAATGCATCGATTGCCATGCAATGAATGATGCTCATGTCTCAAGCACAGATCTCCAATGAAAACTATGTTAATAAAAATAGTAAACATGATGCTTATATTTCTAATAAAAATGGCTTATTAAAAGCAATAAAGCCTTATTCTCAGTGCTGGCCTCACCCACTGAACTAATCAGACAGACTGGACAGGAATTTGTGACCACAGATCTCCTCGTTGTACAAGTTGTGTGCTGATGTCATTCATATTTTGGCAGCTAAATCACAACTCTCTCAAAAAGGAAACTTCAGAAGAAATAGTATCATCATTTTATTGATGATGATATGAAATATTGCTCAAAAGCTATTAAGAGGTACTTAGAGAAGTTGGAAGGAAAAGTGAGAAGGGAATGTCTAGGGGAGAAGTGAAATGGAACCAGGATGCCCAGAATAGAGAAAAATAAATAATAAATACAAGGAAAGGTAAGAAATGTCATCTTTGTTACTGAGCATGATGTGACTGCTGAACTAGTAGGTTTTAATGCCATGCCAGCGACATTGGCACTGTTTATCATTTTTTTAATGTTTTCTGGCACATCCCCACAACCATGAGCTTTTCTGAAACTTTCCACAGAAGCTGGCAGGCGTTTGCCCGTGGGGACTGCACTGGGAGGGACCAGATCAGTCTTCCTTGCAGCAGAAATCTGTCACTTTGGGATCCAAAGATGGCTCGGGCGGGCATATTTGCTGTTTTTATTCCCGCAGTGATTGTGGGCTGTGAATGTCAATAACAGATAAGCACATCACAAACAAACTCAGCAACTTCTGCCTCTTCTGCCCCTGGAGAGCCACTGCTCAAGTGAGATCTCAGTACCAGGGTGACAGTTTTCCCTGGAGGGGGACAAGAGACAAATCCTTTCCACTCCACAAGCTCCCTGGCCTGCACCATCTGATGAATTTATAGTCTCCAATACAGTTAGGTGAGTATAATTCAATGTATTGCTGAAGACCAGTTACTGTATTTTATAGCTGACATTATAGGGTGATTTTTTTTTCTACAAAATAAAACAATATTTGTTTCCTGAAAGGGAAATGTGCTGTCTGTAGTTATCAGCAGCCAACAGTTGCTGCTGGCTAGAACTAAAGGAGAAAAAAAGAGGTGGATTTGACTTTAGTGGTATTTGAAAGAATAATTTATCATTCACGGTGTTTTTGCAGGATTGGAAGGCCCATTGAAAAGCCACTAGAGGTGACTGCTTTATTGCACTGTTTAAACAATCAAATTAAAAATAAGGGTCAAAGAAAATATCCTGACATGTCCAACACCAGAATAATCTGCCCCAAGAAGCCTCCTTTGGCCTTGTCTGGGACCACAAGAGGACCTGCCCTTTCTAGAGGGACTGCAGACCACCTTCTTCTGCCCTACATATCCCTTGCTTAGAACAACTATTTTTAACCATTTCATGGGATACTGCTTTTCAGGGGGGATAAAATTATCTTTTGATAGGATATATTTTAATACTATGGAGTGGGCCAGTTAGCATCATGTCAGACACTAACTCTTGCAGAGAAAATCACACATACTATTGTCCCGTTATATAGACATCTCCTATTGATGTCTTTATTTCTCTGCTGTTGCTTTTAAGCTAAAGGACACCTGTGGTGCAGGAAGACATCTGTGAAGAAAGAGCGATTTTTTTTCTGTCTCCAAGAGCCAGGATATAAGAAATTATTCTCTTCTATGGTTTACATTTTTGCTAGGAAATAAATGCTACAGAGGAATTAAAGGTGCTCTCCATAAGCACCTGTGTCTCTTGCTGCTCACAACTCAGCTGTGATGAAGATGGGATGGTCTACAACTTTGGCAGTTCCATTTCTTTCTGCTATTCCATGTAAACCCAGGCAATGAGCAGCAGTGGCTTCCTCTGCAGCTTGATAAATGTCAGTATTAATTAAAATTGTTGAGAGTAGGGTTGGGTTTTCATCCCTCTCTCTGCAGCAGGCTGGCAGGGAGGAGAGCCTGACAGGCAGACACAGCTGCTGGGCTGTTGACTGGAAAAGTCACCACTGGGAATGAGGCAAAGGAGCTTTAGCTGGTCAGTGACAAAGTGGATTTGAACAGGGGAAGCATTTTGTCACCTGCACCTCACTGCCACTCACTGCAACGTGGGGGAGGATGTCTGGATACGGGTCTTGATCCTAATCCTCTGCTCCCCTGGCTGGGAAGCCTGCAAAGGCATCTGTTCAGCACAGATGGATGGGACAGAGCTCCTCCAGCTCTGCTAGCTCATGGTGCTCTCCTCACTGGCACTCAGAGCCCTTGGTTCAGGAGGGAAGGTCAGCATGGCACAGTACAGCCTTGCAGGATGAGGGGAACAACCAGGGATACACCCCTCAATAAACCTCCCTGCGCTGTGGTTTGGAAGTTCAAAATAAGGTTTTTGTAAAATAAGTTTTTTGTGACTGAACTGACTTGTGTTGAGCCCTATATTTGGTTCCCCTGCTGGTCTGTACAAAGTAATTTTCTTTTGGTAGAAAGCTACTGACTTCTAAAAGCCTAAGTTCTGAGGATACTTCTCTCACACCAAGTGTAATAGTCTAAAAAGAATCTCAAGTAGAAACACCTTTTGCCAGCATAAAAAACAAGACTCCCCCACCTGTCCTCTGGTCTAATCTTGCAGTGGCTTGGGATTTCTGTCTGCACACTCAAAAGAAACCTGATTTCTGTACATATCTTTTTAATAAAAATGTAATTTCTATGTAAATTTATTTTTAACAAAAATATATATGTAGGTCACATGAATCTGATTGTGAAAACATATTGAGCAAAAGTATTGGTTGTATTCAATTTCATCTCTTAAAAAGAAAAACCAAACACCACCAACAACAACAAAAACAACAACAAAAACCAAACCCCCTGAACTGTAGCTATTAAATGCTAGTTTGAATTAATTTCTATTTGTTTTAATAAAAGCATAGTGGCCTGAGTGTACATATATTTGTTTTAGTGGCAGTGCACTGTATCCAGTAACACTCTGTTGGCTTTACTGCTTATGTCTCCTTTCAGAGGAAACTGATTGCAAGGCAAAGTGAAGCAGGCGTGCAGGAGCCAGCCCTCAGCTCTGCTCCACGCTGGCATCACAACCAACTGGGAAGAAAGAACACAAACCACTGCAGTACTAAGCACTGCTTTCACATTTAAATGTGTTTTAAAGTCAAGGTTGCACATGAGGAGTTTAATTGCTTCTGTAAAAGAGTTTTTCAGACCCAGGTTTGGCTGTGGAGGGCCAGTGCATCTGCCTGTGGCTGCAGGAGTAGTAGTAGTCCACTGCTCTAAGTAAGGCTCACTCGTAATCAAGGCACTCAGCTGATAACCAGATGTTTGTTGTAATGTAGACTGTCAGTGGCCTTGATGCAGGGGCACTTCTACCCCAGTGCAGGCACACAGTGTGGTGTGAATCGTGCACAGTGCAGGCACACAGCGTGGTGTGAATTGTGCACAGTGCCAGCTCCAGGGGCTGCCATCCCCATGGGGCACGACTGCCAGAGGTTTCTGTGCACAGTCCCCAGGATCAGTCATTCTGTCACCTGGAGGGAGTGTTACACCATTCCACTTTGGCAGCAGACCTCACAAATGTCTCTGTGTTGTACACGACATCATCTGTACTGTTACTGCAGGTAGGAGATATCCAGAGGCCAGTGAGGGGCTGGTCCAAGGCATGTTCATGGTGGCTTTGCAGAGGATAATGGTGGATTCTGCCAAATGGGAGTGAGGATGCTTTCAGCAGAAAGTCTTCAGTAAGTTAAAGTGTGGCTCAAGTAATGCATTTTATATTTGTGAACTATTTTTTGATTGTGTTTCACAGTAAAACAATTACAGAAATGCTATCTGGGGGGGTATTTCTCAAAAAGATTATGGAGCTGTCTAGTTAAAGCCCACTAACTGAGAATTCCTGCTCTAAAAACCCATCATCTGCTCAAATGTGCATGAACATATTAACTGATTGTCTGTCTGTGTAACTGAAGGAAGGGTTTGCAGCAGTGTGACTAGCAGCAAACATCCACTGAAACCTAATATCCCATTAAGACCTGGCTAACTGATACTGACTTGTTTCTGGGTTTAGTTTTGGTTTTAAATCATCTCTCACATCCAGGGGCTGATACAGGGATTACACTAAGTGGACTAGTGCTGCTGGTAGTTTGAAAATGGATTCCTGTTGACCAGGCTCCTCAGTTCTTTTCTGTTTTCTTCCCACAGACATCAGAGGGATGGAGCCTGTCTTGCATGAACACCCATGGAAAACCCATCTGAAGCTTGCACACTCCAATACTGCCAGAAAGCAGAAGGGCTGGGTTGAGATGACTAAGCTTCACCACAGCCTCCAGCTTCAATTGCCTAATGAGGGACAACAATTCTTCACCCACCTCAGCTGTGACCACTTCTCTTCATTCTCTGCTCCTCAATTAGTACATTTAAAAGGGTCATTGCTTACACCAGCAGAGCTCTCAGCTCCTCAGGAGATTTTTACCTGTTTTGCTTACACAGGTAAGCAAAGGGGGTTTTTGGCTGTGCCATTGGCAACCCAGCCTGGGAATTCAGGTGCCGTTATTTCAAGTGACTGTAATAAAAATATTTAATTTCATCTCTGCACAAAGACAGCAGAGATTGTGGTGCAAGTCTTTTTCCAGGGCTGAAGCTTTGAGGAAAACTCATATTTATACTTTCAACCTGAAGCTCTTCTGATCACAAAATTTGCATTCCTGCAGATGGAGAAAAAAACCCCGTCATGTGTGATACCACCCATGATTAACTCAGCCCTCTTTTGAACAGGCAGGTTGAAATACTTGTAGCAGACCCTTCACAGTGTATCTGACCTCCTAGGAAAGAAGAAAGATAATAAATTGGACAAGTAAATTTGAATTACAAATAAATTAGAGGAAGCCACAATCAAGGTGCTGACATTCAGTATGTGAAAAAAGAAAGCTTTTGTGTGAGTAAATTATCTACTGTGAATTATTTACTCAGCTTTGCTGTGAAGAGCTCTCAGGATGGGGCAGACAGAAGCAGGTACTGGTGTCTGGTTCAGGCTTCTGGTCCTGGGAATCAGTCTTTGACTATTAAAAAAACACTGCTGCCTTTTCAAGTGTAATTTATTCAATAGAATACCCTTTGTTTATTTGTTTTAAAACAGGATTCTGCAGAGATTCTGGATTTTCATTTGTCTTTGTCTGGAGATGTGAAGTAAGTTTGCCATATTGTCCATATAATGCTAATTTCTCAATATATTAATATGTTAATTTTGGATATGGGATTTGTGAAGGACTCTGATGACTCTCGGATACTGCTGTTAAAAAATGGAGAGAAACCTGCTGAAGATAATTGAACTTTATTTCTATATAGCAGGTAATGTTAAACCTAACAGCATATGAAAGGAGGTGTTGGGGGGGTGTAATTTTAAGTGCTTTATAGTGTTTGTGAGAAGCAGGGGTCCTTGGAGAGCAAGCAGAGACCCTGCTCCAGCTCCATGCTGTGCTGCCAGCATGCTCAGCCTCTGCTGGAGGTGCTGGGAGAGGTCATGCCAATTCTGGGCAAACCAAACTGCCTTCCTTGGTGAGCCTCCCTGTTCCCAGGAGATCTGAAATCTCAGGAGGGTCTCGTTTAGTACACACAGGTGAACTGTTCTCTAAAAACCTCTTGATCCAGCCCAGGCAGCAGCAGTTTTTCTGCTGCTTTCCAGTCAAATCCTTCAAACCAGGAGCAGAGTGTTGTGGGGAGTGAGGAACAATATAATGCCTGTGACTGGAGTAATGCCACCATGAAGGTGCTCCCTGGGACACAGATTCATGCAGAACAGCATGTTTTATACCTTCTGTATCTTCATCTTCCAATTTTATATACACTTCAGGTTGCCACTGTGTTATTTTTAGGTCATTTCAGGAATATATATTTCTGCAAGAGCTATTTCTGGGAGCTTTGCCAAGTTGGAAACTGTAGTAACCTACACATCCCCCCAAGGATGTATACCAAACAGCCACTGCCATTCCCTTCCTGCTATTCCTCAGTCCCTGAGGAGAAGGCATATCAGACTGTAAAATAAATGACCCCACAAGGCTCTGGAAGAGACAGGCACCCTGCAGAGCTTCAGGCACATGTCCCTGATGGAAGCAGCACCACTAGAACTAACAAAAATAACAAAAAACCTTCTTTGCAGCATCATCATTTCCCTGTTTGTGTCAGGATTTTGTTATATGCATCTTAATCGTGTCTACAAGCCATGAGGCTTTGCTTTTTTTTTACTCTGACATTGCCTTTTTCTTTTATCACAAAAGTATGGATCAGCTAAATTCTGCTGTGCATAGGGGACCAGTTTTCCACAAAAGTCAATAGAGTAAAAGAATGTAAATGCTAAATTAACCCCCAACAAAAGCAGTGTTTTAGCCTAATGCCTCCTCGATGTCTATAACAACTTTTGCTGAGAGAGTTTTATAAGGAATCTGTGTCAAAGTAGATCTATTATCTGATAGATAAGTAATGGGCTTCATCAGTCATTTCTCTCCATGGAAGGAGGGCAGAGGGAAGAGGAAAGTGAGTGTTGGAAGGCTGTCTGTTGGGAGCACTACCCAGACAGTGAGAATGTGTGTCTGCGTGCAGAGCTGAGAAGACACAGATCATCAGATACCAGCACATGCCTTTGAAAATGGGACATAAACGTTAGAGGAAGGGATACAAGGACAAAGAGAGCAACAGAGCTTTAAACTACAGATGTTGCTGAAGTGTGTGTTTGTACGTCTGTGTGTCTGCATTCCTGGTGAAGAAGCAGGGTAAAGAACTCAAACCTGTCAAACAATGTTAAAAGCTTGTTTATAACATTATTGCTCAACATTCCTCTGTCTCCCTCCCTGGAGCTGTGCTGGGAGCTCTATTGAAATGCACTGTACAGTAGCATCTAAAATACACAGGGGACCTGAGATGGGAACTGTCCCAAATAAAGTGTCTTTCCACAGGAGTAGCCTGACCCTCTCCCAGGTGCTGTAAGGAAACTGTCTCCTCCCTGATGTCAGCATGCTCCTGACCTGGGACAAAGAAATTCCTGTCGATCAGCCCCAGAGCATGTTTTAGGAGTCCACACAGAGTGGGCAGGAGGCAGCCTGGATGCCATCACACCCTTCTTAGCAAGTGACCTGGCTTAGAAGATGAATCTCAGCGATTCCTTCCAAACGAAATGGCATCATTTGCATCCTGCCTGTCACCACCACCAGCCTCAGAGTAAGAAGTGGTAAGTAAAAGTTTCTTAGAGATGTTTTTCTGGCTGCTTCTCCTTCTTCTGCTCATCTCACACTGAACTGGAAAATGTTTAAAGTAGTAGTGGCTTTAGTAACACTTCTTTTGGGAAACAAGGTGAAATAACTGGAATTTAAGGACCTGGTGAACTGTGGCTGCAGCAGGTTTTTAGAAGCAATTTTCATCTTGCTGTACATAATGGGTCTTTATTCCTCTTGTGGTAAATGGGAATCTGGTAAAATGTCTGCTTTGTTCATACTGCAGGAAGCCAGATACTAGGGTGAACAAATATGTGCAGAGTCATACTGCAGTTCATGTCTCAACCACATCACACTCAAAACCCAGCAGGAATTACGTTCAACAATTTGAATTAACTGAAAATCAGAAGTATTTCTAAGAAATGTTCTTAGTGTTGCCTTTATTAGAAATTTTGCTGTTCTCCTTAAAAATATGTAAGCATGTGTCATGGCTGGAAGGTGAACAACATGTACTCAGCACTCGGGCATCCTCCCCATGAAGGGAAAGAGCAGCCCTGTGACAGACCTCCAGCAGGTTCTGGGAAGGTTGCCTTGAGCACCTGGTGTCTCAAAAGGAAAAGTATTTTACATATTGGAGAGCAACATGGATCTCATCAACCATATGTACACACATTTCAAAATCCCCTATGTACTTGCCTCCAAACAGACTCTGATATTGACAACCCTCTACCAAAACCCTGCATATAGTGTGGGCTGTAAGCTCAGCCTTGGCTTTAGTCACTCACTAAAGACATCTGATCCTTGAAGGAAAGGTTTTCTTTCTGAAAAAGTGGACACAGTGAAAAATAAGAAAGCAAAAAGTAGCTTTATTTGTATTTTCATTCTCCCTCTCACTATGCAACCTTGACTGTAGAGAGGCATTGGTGTCATGGTATGTACCAGCAGACCCCAGCTGAAAAACGCCTAAAGATAGCATCCCCTGAAGATGTGGCTTCCCACATCTCCCATCCTGCTGGCTACAGTGCAGTCCCACCTGCTGCTGTATGAGCATCAGTTTTCTGTGGATTGCTCACCAGACACGAGATAAACAGTGAGTTGTGCCCATGACAGGCTGGCCAGAAGAGCTGCAGTCCAGGATCTTCAAGAGGTGACTGCAGAGGACTCCAGATCTCCTCTTCATCCTCCACCAGGTGAACAGCCAGTCTGCAGCTGCAGCAGGACCCCTGTGAAGCTGCCACACCCAGGACACTTCAGCCATGGCAAGCTGCATTCCTAGCAGGTGAGTTTCAGCACCACTTCTGACTGTGCTGTAACAGTGAGTGACAGATGGAGTTTACAGAGCTCAGAACAGATTCATACTGTTGTTACTTATTGCTGAGTGCAGTTGTCCTAGGTTCAGGAGGCAAGGTTGATGAAATCTATTGCTATATTAAATCTTAATCATATCTTTTTTTGTGGATCCCTCTTGTATATTTCTTTAAAACCCATGAGATCACCTGTTAATGGAAAGCAGTTTATTTTGAATGAGGATGAACTGACAGATTTTTGTTCCCCTGTAAGACATTTAGCAAACCAGATGCAGATGGATCAATACTAGCTGTTCTTTATTTATCACCTTCTGTCTTCCTCACTTTATTTTTATGGCTATTAAAGATGCTATCATTGATATACCATTTTTTACTGTCTCTGTATAATGTATACAGTGCACAATGCTGCCATTGATATTCAGTAAAATGCTCAGGTATTGAATGACCTAGGACAGCAGTGCAACCTGTCTTTCATTTTCACAACACTAGGTCTGGTCAGGGCTGGATCTCTAGTGAGTAACCATTCTTACCTCACAGGAGGTGGATGGGAAGTTTGATCTCTGAGTATTTCTGCACTGGGCTTGAGTTTTCCTTTAGGTGGGTCTTCAGCTCACATCCTTTTAAGGATGGAATTTCAATTAAAACACTGCTTACTACAGATGAGGGGGAGTCACACTCCAAACAGTGATAACTTGTCACAAGTAAATGACCAAGGAGTGAATCTGGAGCTTGGTGTGGCTTATCCTTGTCCGTACTGTCAGCATTGTGCAGCTAATTTGACTGTCAATGAGATAATTAAACCTGGTTATGGAAGCATGGGGATTAAAGATGAGAGCACCTATGCTGAGTCCTGATTGCAGCTGCTGGACAACATAGTCACCTGCAAGCCAGTTTTCAATGACCCCTCCTTAGTCTGGTAGCAGTATGGAAGTGGGAAACCAAATTTAGCAATGATTAGGTTAGACTTGGGGAAATTTACAGCCTGCCATGTGCTTTTTATTTAGGATGTGAAATTGGACAAGGAAGGCTTGATTTTCCATGCAAGTTGACTCGGCTTCTGTTAAAAACAAAGCAAAGAAGGATGCCCCTGTGTTCATTGAAAGCAGCTTCAGCTATGCACCTGCAGCAAGATTTACCTCAGATGTCAAAATAAGAGTGTGATGCTTTTGTAGGTCTGGCACCAGGCAGTTGGGAAATCTGGTCTAAGTAGCCTGTACTGACTGAGGCCATCCCTGCAGATTTAGTAAGAAGAAAATTAATTCATTTGCCCAGCCAAATCTGGGATAAGCAGGTGGAAATCCAGGGCTAAAGCCTTACAATAGAAGGAAATATTATGCTAGCAACTCAATTTGCTAAAAACAAATGGTGTGGCATTTAAATTGGGACATCTATCTCTAGCACCTCTAATCAGTTTCTCACCTTTACATCTGAATGCAGTGAAGGCAGAGGTACTGCATTTACAATTATAGCAGATGACTTCATCCTTCTGAAATGACTTTAAAAGATTAGGATTCATAGATTATTTATTAACTCTTAGTGAATGTATTTCCAGAATAGGAACAACATATTGCATCAATGTCTAGTTCCACAGTTTAACTACTTTAATTAAGAGGGGATGTGTGCTGCTGTAAGGAACTCAGCCCACATGCCACTGTGCAAGGCTTTTTCCTCACTGCTTCCTTTTTAGTACAAAGCCTTTGTTCCTTTCAGCTCTTGTTAATAACAGTGATCATAACACTGGACTCTGCCTGTGATAACTCATAAATAACAGTTCCAGCTAAAACAAGGCTGCTCAGCCAAGCCATCCAAAACAGGCAACCCCAACAGTTTAATGGACCTGTTTTCTTCATGAGCATCTGATTCACAGGTTGTCAGAGATTTGTGATGGAGTGGCACTGGCAGCTTAATCCAAACACTCCTGCTGCCTAGACAACAACAACAACAGTCTAGGTTTGTGACAGCAACTGCAGCATCTCCAGGGTTTGTTCTGTTAAATAACTCTGTTTCTTTTTTAAACTGTTGCACTTCACTGTTACAGTGGCAAACTTGAAAGCAAAGCACTTGCCTGGAATCACCAGAACTGCCTTTTCAAATGGAGCATGAGACTCGGGCTCCAAAAATGCATTCTTCATTTTATATTAAAAAGACCTTTCCTTTTGGAAAGGTGCTTTCACAATTCACTATTTTGAAAAGGAAGGTCTTGCTCCAGAAATTTTCATTAAGTTAAATTTCCTCTTTTTTTTTTTTTTTTCTGGACAAATGATTTTCACACATTTGGAAAAGGGTTAGGAGAGGCAGCCAAACTTGCTCAAAGTGCTGAACAGTTCCATGGCTCATTCTTTTCTGCTTGCTAAAAATAAAGGTAATTGCAACAGTGAAAAATTACAGTTAATCAGACTTAAGAAAGGCAACTGTCAAATCCAGTCCTGGTTAGTTTAAACCCTCATCTTTCCTCTGGGCCAAATCCCCAAATCTTTTATGCAGTTTATTTCCCTGTCTTCTAGCTTAAATTCAGTGTCTCCAACATCACAGTGAGGTGGTGTTATGAGACACGCCAGGAAAGGAACTCTGAGCTAGTAGTCATTTGAATATTTGATTATTTATATAATCAGGACACTTGGGCAAGGCTCTTTTTTCAAAAGAAACATTCTTCACCTGAATTTGTGCCTTTGGCAAGCCCAGCAACTCCTCGTGGAAACATCTGTGCTTCCCAGTTCTGGAGTGGGAGCTTCTGCTGCAGAGCAGAGAGTGAGGAGTGTTCTCCTCCCAGCAGGGCTGCAGCTGAGCAGGTGGAGCAGCTGCATCTTCTGCCTTCAGAGGTCTTCCCCAGGTGGAGCTGCTCCACTCCTGCCACCCTTGGCCACGTGGAACAAATGGTTAATTTACTGAGAGAGCTTCTCTGGCTCAGTGACTATTAAGTGAACTGCCCAATAAAAAGCTTGGAAAGCAGGTTCCAATCTGAATTGGGCACTTCAGGGATGTGAACATAAATTTCTCATGATCCATATGGCCTGTTGGCTAGCAGGGCATGCTCTGCTGTGGGACACTAACCCCTCGCCCTCCACTTCTGCAGGGCAGCCCAGCCACATGTGCAACTTCTTATATCACAAAATATGGAGCTAAAAGCCAGGCTGAGGCATTCCTCCTCCTGCTAAGACAACAGCAGACTAACCAGGATGAACTGATGGGCTTCAGTGGTGGAGTTATCCCCTGAGAGGAATGCACAGTGCTGTTGTGGTGTCTGCAGCAGAGCTAAGGCTGACAGACTGCCTGCGTGTGGGTGGCTGTCTCCTCTCCAGCTGTGACCAGCTGAATTATATCACCTGTCCCACTTGATAGATTAGGATATGCCCAAACTCAAGATGCATGTTGCTGCAATAGGGAAATTAATGTCCACCACTGGAGGCAATTAATAATGATTAGGAGCAAAACAGCAGGGTTAAATCTGTGCATTTAACAAAGTGTTCATACAGCTTTTTTATACTATACTTCAGCCATCGGGTCCTTTCAAATTTCTGCTCCTTTTTGGGGGGCTAGGACAACCTTATCTTAATTAACGTGTAAACTGAGTTGAAATGTCAAAGCTGTTTCAGTGAGACATGTTTATTCATTACTTCATTCTAGCTTCAGCCCTGGCAGAGGAAAGCATCAAACACGCCTGTGAGAAGGAGTCTATTACAGAGAAAAATGTTAATGTTCATTTCTGTGTCCATTTCCATTCCAGCAGCACATCTCCAGGTATTTCTGTTTGAAGTCTCTCTGTCCCTTTGATTTCTGGACTGCTCAGCTAGGGACAATTCACAATGCCCAGTTTAGTGCAACTTCTTAATTACCTTAGCAAATAGAGAGTGATGGGTTATTAATTTATCTTTTGTGGACAAAGCATGAGTTCAGATATGATTATTGGGCATCTCATAGGAACAGGGTGCTCCTGCATATTTCTAACCTCCAGTATAGGAGAAGCCTTGTGGTGTGCAGTGCTTTGACTGTCTCTAAGGAAGCACAGAGTACTGCCAACTCCAGGCATTCCAGAACTGACTGGGGCTTCTGAATTCATAAGAATTTTCTTTTATGCAGTTTTAATTATTATATGACTCCTTAATACTCCTGGGATTTAAAGCACACATGAACATTTGCAGTTCTTTTATCTCTCTTTTGATTTTTATATTACCTTTTAAACTTTTTTATACCTTTCTTTGAAACTATAAGGACTTAAATCTTGAGGGGGAAAGCTACAAGATAAAGAAGACTGAGACTTAAAGAAAAATATGATTATTGCAGTAAAGCAGGGAGAGTCTTCAATGGGGTGCATGTTGGTAGGTAACCTCAAGTCAATTTTCTCTCTGTTGCATTGGTCAACAGTTCCCATCAACACTGAGAGAGAAAGATTACAGATTTCACCAACACCAAGGCCCTCACTTGACATTCTGGATGAGGACAGGGATGATGGGGAACTCGTGTAAAAAATATTCCTAACAATTCACATTTTCCATGTTAGCTCTATCTTTCCAAGTTTCCTAGGTGATAAAAATGCTTCTGGGACTACTGCTCCATTTTCATGCTTTCAGGCTATGGTTAAGTCATTTGCAGACTCCTAGCATTTTGCCTACAGCCACAGAAGCACTGTGATTTTACATTTTTTTATTGTGAGTGTAAATTTCTGATATTAATTGAAGAAGAAATCTGCTCTGTACAGTGTGCTAGTTTTGAAGAAAGCAACTGATGACAGATAGGAACCAAAAAAAAATTAAAAATTGAGAAGTACACCATTCAACTGTATGAAAGGAATCTTGAATTGCTTCAAGCATTCTTCCTAATTATCTGTAAATCTAGATACCTCACTGAAATACCAGGCAAAAGAACCAAGAGTTGCATAAATCTTACACTTCCGTGATAATAAAGATAATAAAATAATCATTTAAATCTTCTCAAAGCCAATTGATCTCAGGGCAGAGCTGCTTTTTGTGACAACTGTCACCATGAACCCATGGGTTACTTGCTTTGTCCCAAGACTTGTATTCTTCATTTGCTGAATTAGTCTTCATGCTATGAAATGAGAGCATGGACAGGTAGCTCTTCTATCTGAAAGTTAATTTTCTGTGTTACTATTATTTTGACGTAGTTGACTCCCAGCAATTATTTATGGAGGTCTATCTCTCTAACCTAATCAGTTTCAACACATTTTTCTGCAGCACTCAACCCTGGGTGGTGGAAGAAAAGCTATCAGCTTAGATGCTGTTTTATTGAACAACAATAACAAGTGTATAGGGAATAATTGCTTCATTGCTGGGTTCAAGAGATGAACTGAGCAGGCTGGGCTGGAACAAGGAACGGAGCAGACATCTGGTCACAGGTCCCTGGGCTATGTTGGCTTCATCTCTCTATCAGCACGTGAACACTGTGGTGGTCTGGGCACTGCCCACTGTTCCAGCACTGCTATGCATGGAGCTGAGGGGTTTTGTGTGTTCAGTGGATCTGAAGGTTTTTTTGTGTGTTGAATGGATCTGAGGGGTTTCTGTGTGTTTCACAAATCCCAGCAAAAGCTATGCTCATTTGTTTTGTTATTTGGCTATTTATTGTTCCCACTTTTCTCCCTTGCAGGCCTGAACGTGACACACAGGTTCACACTAGCATCTTTCAAACACTGCCTCTGTAGATGGGTAAAATAAAGAGGTGGTCACTAGCAACCTGTTTTAAGATTTTTTTTAACTAAAAATAAGATTGTGCCAGATGTTTTTTTATAAGGCTGGTAGAACAGACTGAGATCAATTCCAGTTTCTCCAAGTGCAAATTGGAATTCATATTACTGGGCACTAACTGTTCAGCTTTTCTGAGGTCCTTAAATCTATTTCATTTCCATGTTGACAGAGATATTAGACAGCTGTTGGAAAATCTGTCCCTTCTTTCACTGCTACACGAGAGCTTTCCATTTAGCTGCCAGCAGTCAATAAAGCTCTTTAATGTCCTAATCAGTGTTGAGTGAAGTGTAGGAAAGTACAAGAAAGAATTCTTTGGGTTTTGTGTGACATTTCACCAGCTATTCCAGTTTCCCAGTGCCATGTGTGTGGTGATGCTGGACTGGAGAGCTGAATGGGCACCCCGAGGGCTGGGCTGCAGTGAGCCTTTGCGGGGCAGATGCAGCAGGAGCAGAAGTTTTGCTTTCTGCAGGATTTCAGGAAGGGAAGTGTCCTTGCTCTGGCCCAGGGAGGACACAACTGCTCAACTCTTTTCTTCCTGGACTGAACAACTGCAGAGCAGGGGTGTGAGATTTGAGCTTTGTGTGGTGTGAACAGCATCCTAGCAGAGATTGCCTTGTGGCCCCCTCCTCTCTCCTGTAGTCAAGTGACATCACTATAGAAACCACTTGCATGGAAAAATAACACTGGGAAGGCAGTCTGTTTTGTTAGCTCTCTTTGATGCAGTATGTGTCTTAGTCTTTCCTCCCAGACATGGAATTAGTGTCTGGCTTTGCTCTTTATGGGAGCTCTCCCACCCCAGCTGTTTTGCTCCCTGCTTCCCCAGGCCATTCTTTCCTGATGCCTGATTTTTCTGTCTCCTCAGTCAGCTCTCTGAGACCTTGCATCCCTGCTCTCTGGCTGTCTCACACTGCCAGCTCTGATCTCTCTGGCCTCTCCTGTGCCTCTCCTGCTTGCAGGATGTGCTGACAAGACCCAGGCACACTGATGGCTTTGCCCTTAATAGAAGCAGATCTCCCTTTTCTTCTTCTTAGGCACATGAGGATGCCTAGTGGGGCATTTCAAAGTCCTCCACCTCCTTCCCAGATGCTTCATCACAGCTTCAAGGACTTCTAAGAAAACAGTGTCCAGGTGACAGAGGAGCAGCCCCTGGCTTCAGCTGAGCTGTGAGTTCAGCCTTCAGCAGCAGGTTGTGAGGAGAAGACATTCAGAATTCCTGCCAATGGAGCTGTTGCTGTAGGAAAGCATCACTGTAGGTGTATGTCTGGATCTCACAGGACATGGATAAGACTTTTCCTGTGAGACACAGTTCTCATAACATTCAGCATGTCAGCATCTGACTGGAGGGGATTTTCTCTCTCTCCATTTACCAACTGATGCTTAATTTTTTATTTTTTTTTTCCACATTCCCCATATCAGAGTTTGTTGAAAGAGGAAGTTTTTACACTGCTCAGTGGACTTCTTCAGATATGATACTGTGAGTCCTTTTAAAGTATTTTAACACTGCAGCACACTTTCCTGGAAAATAAACAATAATTCAGAAATACATGGCTGAAAAATCCATCTGCAGCATGATGACTACTGAGAGGCAAAGTTCTGACTGGGTGACTACTGAGAAACAAAGGACTGGCTGGGTGCTCTTCCATTCTGCTGCCCATCACAGATACAAGCCTTCATCAAGTTCTGTGCTCCTGGTTGGTTATTTGTAAAATATATATCACACCCCTTTCTTAACAGAAGAATAAGAGGGTGAACAGCTTACATCACCATGGATGCAGGGCTGTACATCAACACAAAGTATTATTATAACTAATAAATGTTAAATGCAATTTTTTGGGGGGAGGGGGGTCAGGGGATTTAATGACTTCATATTTTGAACAGAACTTCTAGGGGCATTTTATTCTAATTTTCCAATGGGATGCTTGGCCCTCAAAATCAGTAATCTAAACCAGTATACAAGAAGAAATAAATATACTTTTGCTGATGTAGGCAGAGAGCACACTAGAACCCTGACGTGTAAATGATTTGCAATTGTTTGCTATTAAAGTTTTTAAATCCATTTTCTAATAGCTTTAAATACTTGGGTAAAAATCTTATAATAGCTGAGCAATCATTTCAGCTTTTATAAGGTAATGTGAATTCAGACACATGCTAAAATCTTTCCCACTTGCATACCTCTCACACAGATTACAAAGGGAGCGTGTTGTAGACAATAAAATCCCTTCTCTCCAATGCCATTAAGCACAGAGACAGTGATGTTGGCCATTCCTTTGCAAAGGAAAAACAACAAGTTTACAGTTCCCCATTTCCCATGGCAAACAGATTGCTTATTTTAATTTTGAAACTAAAACGATGGAGGCGATGTGGGTCTGTAAATAAGAGTGTGCATCTCAATTTTCTGCAAATGCTTAAGTGGTTTACATCTGTTTCCTCCCAGTTGTATTTCTCAAACATGAATTTCCATTTTAAAAAGACTCATAAAATCACTACTGTTTCTCTGTGGATCTATTAGCAATAAAATAGCCTACAGAGGTTTGCACAGCCATGGAAAATGTACAGTGATAATAGGCTGTCCTGCTGTTACATGGCTTATGCAAACTTTACATTTATCACTGCAGAACCATCTATCCGCAGGGCTGGAGCACAGCAAACAACTGAATAAAAAAGACCAAAAGAAGGAAGATGATACAGGAAGCTCTATATACACATCATTAATCAGACATGATGAATCCTCAAACTGAATATATGTTTTTTCCAGAGCCAACCAAGGGGGAAAAAATGCTGATCACAATCTGAAATGTAAAACTTTACATAAAATTAATCTCCTGCAAACTGATAGTGCAGTAAAGGACAAAGACAAAGAGAGAGGGTTTTTGTATCTGTCTGTTGGCTTTCACTCATGGCTCCCCTTCTGTCCAAAGACTAGCAACCTGCAGGCTGATCCTGGCTGATACTCAGCCACTCAGCAATTAGTGCAAGCCAGAGCATCAACAGCATGAAAAGGCAGGAGCTGCAGACTCACCAGGGTCTCTGGACCATCCAGCAGGATCAGACACACCAACTCCCACTAGCCAGCTGTGAAGCCAGTGCTGTCCTGGTTTGGCATCTCCTACAGCACAGGGATCTATCACCACCTTACCTGCAGCCAAAGAGCTAGACCAGGCAACACCAGTGCTACGGCTGCAGGTCTGTGTGGATTTGTCAGCACGGGCAGAAGCTCATGACTCTTCTAACATCTGCATGGCCCTGGGCTGCAGGAGCACCCTGACCACACTGCCATTTGCTAACCACAGGCACCAAAGAGGATGGCTGGAGAAACACCAAAGAAGAGGATGGCTGGGGACCCACCAAAGAGGATGGCTGGAGAAACACCAAAGAGGATGGCTAGAGACCCACCAGAGAGGATGGCTGGAGAACCACCAAAGAGGATGGCTGGAGAAACACCAAAGAGGATGGCTGGAGACCCACCAGAGAGGATGGCTGGAGACCCACCGAGGTCACTCTGACAGTTTGGGACTGTTTATTGTCTTCCACAGCAACGATGGACTGAAGCTCCTCCAGAAGGAGCATACATAGATTTATTTCTTATTAGGAAGCCTCACTGGGTTGCTCTGTTTGCCTCAGTCTAATACAAATGCTTATCAGGATGAAAGCAAATGGCTGCTCTTTATAGACAGTAGAAGGTGACAGTAATATCATTTGATGCTTCTTAGCTAAAGGGTAATTGGAATCAGAGAAGGAAAAGGGGAAGAGAGGACAAATAAAAGGGGAAGAAATGTGACTTCTAAAGGGGTCAGGAAGACTGGTGAAAAATAACACCTCTCCCCATTTGGAGAGGTTCCTGCCATTATTAGAGCTGCTGTCTTCACATCATGAAAGGCAGAAAAGCACCCAGTCCAGGCACACAACATTAATCTGGTTGCCTAAAGAAAGTAAAAAAGTGAATGAAGATGAATGATTCCTCCAAAGAAACACAAACACATATGAGCTCAGAAAGAGCAATGACTTCTCATACACTGGAGTCAAAAGTGAATTGTCAAAAGTTTCTTTTCAAAGTCTATGTTCTAGATTTTCTATCAATGCACCATCTTTTTCTTTCATCAGGGATCTCGTGGGAGGTGACAGCAGCCTTCACTGCTTATAAACAGCACTGAAAAGCCACGGGCAGATTTGTTGCTAGGGGAGTCATTGTCCCTCTGTGCATGAGCCTGGTCCCCAGACCCCTTCTCAGTGCATTGGTGCTTGTAGCTGAACACAGGCATGGTTAGAAATGCAGCTTTGTGAGCAGGAGCTTGGATGTTGACTGCTTTATGAGAGATGTAAAAGTCTCAGTGATGATAAAATACTCCCATACTCCAAGATCAGTGAAACATTCTCAATCAAAAAAACTCCCTCACACTGGAAGAAGCTGCTTTTGTCTTTCCTCTCAAACAATACACTGAGGGTTTGGGGTTTTTTTCTGTGTGGTTTTAGCTGTCTTGAAGGTTTGCTCCTTCAGCTAGCTCTTCTGTTGGACACAATGCACAATGTGGTAGCTTCCTTATTTCTGAGTATAATTATGAAAATATCTTACTGCTACTCAACTTAGTTAAAAAACCAAAACCCAATAAACTCTTGCAGCTCCTACTGAGAGCAGCTCCATAACATTGTCATTGATATGAACCTTAGGACAACATTCCCTCTGCTGATAGCACTCCATAAACAATATTCCTACTCATTACTAAAACTTGAAAAAACTCTGAGGAGAGAAATGTCATGTGCCTGAATATAATGATATTACCCATCTGAAAGCTAATACTCCTATTTTTTTCCTCATACTGCACAGTTTATTGCAAAGACCCAGTATATAAGTGAAGATATATGTAATTTATTTTTTTTTCTCCAGGAATCTTTTCACTTTCTAGACTTATTGAGTGCCATAGAGGGAAGGAACAAGTTTTAAAAACAATTAGCAGGACATGTGGTGCTCATTCTTGGCCGAAACTACACATTCTCATCTTGCCTGAAAACACTCAGCAGTCATTCATGAAAAATGTTTTTGAACTAATGAGCTGTATTTGCATTCCCCTTAGAATGAATTCAGAATTTTTCATCTACACTGCACCATGAAAAATGGATGTGTTTTTCACAGAGGTAATTTGAACATAAACCACCACATCAATGGGAAGACAACCTTTGCAGAAACTTTTTAACTTAGCACATTCCATTTGTTTTCACTGGGGAAGGTCAAACACGTGAGAGATGTAAATTTCGTGCACAAACCTAGATGCTGATGAGATTTGTTTTTGTAGATAATCTGCAGCAGAGAAATTTTTCATAATGTCACCACAAAATAAATTAAAATGTTCATCTTCATATGGCTGGTTCCATTGCATTAAAATAAATGTTGCAAGCTCATTTAATTAGTATAGTTAGGAATGTCTCTTCCCTGCTTCACTGACTCTCCAAATCACAAGTTAATTTGTCAAAATCAGACCATTGTTTTTCCTTCATTCTTCATTACTGAAAAGACAGCCCATTTAAATAAATGTTTATGCTACAGAGAGCAGAGCAATGAACAACCCCAAATATTTTTCTAAGTCCACCTTGGAAAAGTTTGAGTGCAAAGAGGTAGAGCAGGGTCGTGTGTGTGTGTGCGTGTGTGTGTGTGGTTATTGGGTATGTGAGTGGCTGGAAAGGTACAGAAGTGAGCAGTGTGCTGTAAGTGATGATGCAGTGCTCACCATCCCTCATGCCAGCAGCTACATGCACTTGGAAAGCAGTTTTCTTCTACGTTTTCAAAGACAAATGATGACAAAAGATACAATCTCTATAAATTACCCTAATCAAATCATTCTCTTCAAGAACTCTTGGTTAATCAATTAGTCAGTGTTCCTGGTTCTTATGAATAGGAGCCTCCCATAGTGTTGTCCTCTTCCAACAGCAAGTATTTAGATCTTTTTTATTAAAGAAACAAACAAAACAAAACCAAAATTAAAACAATGGCCTACATAGCACATTGAGAACTTCTCCAACCATATGGAGTCTGGTGATGAAAAGCAAACCCTTTGCATTTACAGATATGACTGAGGTAGCAATTACTTTTTTGTTTTGTTTTGTTTTATTGGATTAGTTATTATTTATACTCTTGGAATCTGGAGTGGGTGCCTTACCTTTTCCTCTACCACACGGGGAGTGGAGATAGTCACTGAGGAGGATGATCCATCCACAGGAGGTGCTGATGTGCCCTGGGACCCTGCCACTCCACCAAGAATTGCAGAAGGAGAAACTGCTGAGGAGTGTGCAGATGGAGGATGCAAAAAGCCTGCACGTCCCCTTTGCACAAGACCATTTACAGCTCTCTGAAGAAGAGGGTTACAGGATGATCTGAAACTGCTTGTTCCTTTTGCTCATTGGCCATCTGATATATTTCAGCAGCAACATACAAGTCTAGGAAAATTAATTGTAAAAGAAAAAAAACCTGTTGGGTTTATTATTCTTCTATAGATTATTTTGTATAGGAAGTGTTTCAAAAAATACGAGCCAAACTTAGACTCCTGAGGCCTGGTTCTCCTCAGCAAGTCAGCTACAGTAGAAGTAGAACCTGTAGGCTTTCACTCATATAAAAAGTTCCATTTGAAGAAGACATACCAATCTCTACATTCAAACAGCTATTATACAGCTTGAGCATTTCTAGCTCATACTATTTCAGAGTTTTTTTCTTTAAGACTCCAGTGATGAAATCAAGAATTTACATAAGAATCAGCTTAAATCATTAAAAAATTATTAAAAAAACCCAACAAATCTTCTAAATTAAACTCATCAGAAATACTGCTGTTGTCTGCAGAAGTAACTATGAATTGAACTTATCCTAAAAACTGAGAAACCAAAAGACATAGTTAAACACAAATTCATTTTTAACAGGCATGCATCTGTGAGTTCTGTGTTTCCAGGCCTGTGGTTACCTGGTGGCTTTCTCTGCAGTACACAGTCTGAGGGGGCTGCAGGGCAGAGCTGTGCACAGGAAGGTCTGCTGTATGTATTTTCCAGCCCTGCTATGAATTCACACCCTGGGCTCAAAGCCTTCTTTGAAGCCTCTCAGAGGTGACAAACAGGAGCAGCTTTCACTCCACCCAGCAGCTCTGCTCTCACTAGGAGCCCTCTGCAGCCAGTGTGCTGGGAACTGCCTGAAGCATCTGAGATGCAGGCTTTGGCAGGGATGCTGCCTGCCTGGCTGCAGTAAGAATCATGGCTGGAGATGCAGGTAAATTCCACCCTCAATCAGGTCTGTGAGGCCAGACCTGAGCTGCTTTAGGACAAGTGGAGCTGGCTGTGATAAGACTTTTCCCAATGGATGTAGAGCTCACGTGTTCTTATCTGAAATCACTTGTGGTTTTCCATCCACACTGATTTTCCACCCACTACAGATGGCGTTTGTTCAGCAGAAACAGAGTGGGAAGTGTTTTCAATCAGTCAAATTAATCTACTGCCCTCTCCTTCCCTGGGAAAGGAACAGCTTCTGTTATAACAGAGGTTGTTTTTGCTTCAGTGAGTCAGATTACACCAGAAATTCCAATAAGATCTTTTTGAAGAGCAAAAAAGCCTCATGAATCTTTCTGGTCAGTGCCTCCAGGACTCAGATATGCAAACAGATACTGCATCACCATCCATGGACAGTGCCTGAGACACAGTGCTCTCCTCAACAGACTTGTGCAAAAAAAGATGACAGGAGGGAACACAGAGTACAAGCCCATATTGCAGGAGCACATCTTCACTTTGAAGAGCCTATATATGGTGATAGCTCCCTTCTCCATCTTATAAAAGCCCTTAAAACAATCCAATAACAACATCACTTTCATAAGTGTCAGCCTGTAAAATCATACTTCCTCACTGTGCTGCAGAACACTGAGACCTAGTTGCAGATCACAGAGGGGCAAGAAGGAATTTTCCAGTATTTTTAAGGTATTGCTGAAGTACCAGCTCCATTCCTCCCATGGACTGCTGGTTCCAGTGAATTAATGTTATACTCTCTCCACCTCTCTGCTGGTGATCATGGTCTTTGAGTATTTCCAAAGTGAAATATACACTAGAATGTGTATATTATAACATAAATGTATATTATATATATAAAGAATATTTGCAGGACAATTTGCACAGGCAGGTCTGTGGACAGGTGTGCTAAGACTACAGTTAGGTCATACTAGTATTTCTACTATGCATTTACTACTTATATCAGTCTCTATGCTTGTTAACAGAGATGCTGCAAAATCCTGAGCCTGAGTCTTCACTGTTGTGCATCATGCCAAAAAACAGATGCTGCTACTATATCCTTTATACTTACTACCTGGAAGCCACCTCCTTTTGTCTGTGGGAAAATCAGTATTTGTTACCAAACTCTACCTCAGAAAGAAAGGTTAGATTACAAAAGTATCTGAGCAAACTGCTTCACCAAGAAAACCTGAGTTAAGCTGCCATTAATAAATAGATGTATTGAATAGTTGGTAAAAATTACCAAAGAGTTTAAAATATATTCTGAGTTATTTGAACTTAATTTATGACCAGTAAAATAAACCTCCTCTTCTACTATTCATGTTTTTTTATCTGGGCCATCAAATGTCACACTCTACTGATTTTGGATGTAAGGTCACTGGAAACAACATATCAATGGTGCCAGCAATACAAATCAACTGAAATTCCCCTAAAAATAAAAATGTCAGGGTAAAATAATAGGCAATAGTTATTTCATGGTATGAAAGACTTGTAATATATCAAGAGTTCACTTTTTTCTATCTTTATCATATATCATTTTGAGCATTAAATATACCTCCATTTAATATATTTTAAATACAGATAATGCATCTGGATAAAACAATAATCTGAGAGAAAAGTGCATGATTATTTGGGTTTGCATTCACTCTTTGAAATGTCTTCTAATTTATATCAGATGATGAAGCAATAACCCTGTCTGTACAAGGCAGTGCAGAGCACCAGCTGATGTTTTCCAAGAACATATTTCTGTGTTAATGGAATATGGGAATCTAAAATGGATCTGGACGGATGGTTTTAGTGAGATGAAAAAGAAGCAGTGGCCCTCACTCTGAGAGACCCTTCGTTTGGCCCATGAAGACAAGACCCAGCCCAGAGGCAGCACCTCTGTTTGTGGAAATGCCTCCTTTGAAGTCTCTGTGCAGATGAGCACCCTGTGAAATTGTCTGCAGTACAATGGGGGTTTCCTCAGGCCATTTGTGCTGTTATTAAATGGCTACCAGAAAACAGGGTACTCATCTGTTCAGCATCACTGTGCTGGATCAGAACTGAGCACACTAAACTTCACACCTGCTGCATATGGCACTCACACAAAGATCAACAGGCAGCCACAAGCTCATGTTGTGGGTGGTAGTGACATGGATCTGCACACCCAGGTGAGGTGCAGTTGGGTTTGTGCCTGAGTAACAGACTGAGAGCACTGGGACCTCTCCTGGTTATGTGAGGAGGGAGAGGACTGGGACCTCTCCTGGTTCTGTGTGGGGAGGGAGAGGACTGGGACCTCTCCTGGTTCTGTGTGGGGAGGGAGAGCACTGGGACCTCTCCTGGTTCTGTGTGGGGAGGGAGAGGACTGGGACCTCTCCTGGTTCTGTGTGGGGAGGGAGAGCACTGGGACCTCTCCTGGTTCTGTGTGGGGAGGAAGAGGACAGACTCACTCAGTGTTGTCACTTCCCTCTAACAAATCTGATCCCACATCTGTGGAGTTTCCTGGCCCAGGAAAACCCCTGTGGTCCCTGAGCACCCTTGTATTGTTGAACCCTCAGTCCAGTGCCACGTAAGAGCAGAAGCTGGGAGCCTGGGTGCTCATTCCTAGTCCTGTGTCTTCAGATGCTCACCAGTGCTGCCCAGTGAGCAGGCAAAGCATCTTCTTCCCTGGAGCAGGGCTACAGGGTCACTTGTCCAGCTTCTCCCTGCTTTTGTGACTGCCCTTTTCTTCCCCCTCTGCCATGTCTTTTTCCTGATCCACCTGTGCCTCTTCCATTACACCTTGCCTTCAGAAAGAAGTACCTGCACTGCCACAGCACAGCTGCAGAGCTGTGCATCACTGACATGTCTGGTCAGGCAAAGAAGGGATGCAGAGCTGCCACTGTCCCCACCAGTGTTCAGCCACTTGGGATGCCTTTTAAATCATTTGCCACCAGCCAGAACAAACAACTTCTTTTCTCCATGACTTTTTGTAAAAAAAAAAAATAGATCCTGGAAACACTTGTAATTTTTTATCTTTTATATAAGAATTGAGATAGTGACTTTGATGAACTGTGCACCTCACCTTTCATTCCCTGTAGTGCTGCCAAGACACTGTCTGCAGCATGGAGAAAAGAACACAGCTCCATTATGTCAGGAACTTTACTGTTCCTTATTATGATGGACTTCTCCATTTCTGACTCCAGTTCTGATTCTGCCTTTTTCCTGCATTAACCTGCTGTGATCTCATCAGGAAAGCTGTGCCATGCAGCTGAGGTTATAGCAAATGTTACTTAACCTAGTAACTGCTCTGACAAGTTTTTAAATGTCTTTTAATATTTTCCATCAGGTGCTGTTTTCATTTACATTGTGCTGATAGCAGCTGAGCAACAGCAGCCATGGAGACAGACGTGAAACCTGCATTTTCCTTCCCCGTGGTATGCAAATGCATCTAAGCTTCAGAGGAATCTGTGAGATGATCTTGTTTACTCTGCTTGACCTGCAAGCATGCCCCTCTCTCTACTCTTATCAGCAAGATATTTTAAAATCTATTTATGGCACAAAATCTAAGGTTGCCTATACTGGGACAAGAAATCCTTTATTTATTAGGAGCACCACAGACAGACAAGGTCCACATTGCTTCACAAATATGTATCAGCCTTGAGCTGCACAAACCAAACATGGGCTTATTGTGTTGTCTGTATGATACAAACCCAGTACCTCTTCCCTCTAGAAAGTAAACTGAGATGAATAAACTGACTTCACTTGGCAATTCTCTGAGCAATCTGATCAAAATGATTAATGGTCATTCTGGTCAACAGCTGGATTTAATTCAAAGTCACAGGAAAAAAAAAAAAAAGATAAAAGGTCACTTTGCTGATGAACCTCTGTGGATTTTTGTTATTAAAGGAATGAATCTGATAGTGTTTCCATACACAACACATTAATTATTTATACTTTTTATACAAAATTACTTCATACAAAGATTAAGATTGAGTCTTAAATTGCTGGTATGGGGCACAGAGATTCAGTCTTGTGATGAGTCTCCTCTAGATTGACACAGCTGAATTCCAGTTTAAAAATGTAAGTTTAAATGAGTTCTGAGCCTGGTATTACACACAGGCAGACCAATTTATACCTCATGTTACATGTACTAAGTAAACTGATGTGCAAATAATTAAAAAAAAGTCTTACCTTGAGAAAAATCATGGCTTCTGTGACACATTTATCACTCTGTGTTCAAGAAGGCTTAGCCCACCATCTTTCATTTGGAGACCTGAAGTAACAGATATTTAAAACAAATAATGATAAAGCAATTTTACTCAGTCTCCCAAAGTTTGAGGGGAACATTCCCAGCCTTAGGACACTGAATTTCAGTCAGAAGTAATTTCTAATGTTGCTTCACCCTATTACTTGTAAATTCAGTATAATTAGAGGCATATTCAGTTCATTACCAATTTGAACTCTTGCCCAGCTGTTTTCAATCTGTTGCTTTTTCAGAACACTTTATTAAAAACTTGTTCTGCTGTTGTATTTTTTAAAAGGAAATAATACCTCAAAACTAATCATTTATTAAGATAATGCAACCACACAATGCAGAAAAACAACAACATAAACTTACTAGAAACAGATGGAGAGCGAGGAATAGACCTTTGCTTGGTTGCACATGAATGTTTTGAACCTGAAATATGTATTAGCTGCATTTTCGTCCCAGGAGTGATAAATACAACATTAGATTGAAAAACAATTATTTGCTTTGCTTTTGGGCATACAGTACTTTATCACCTAGACTCACATTGTTTCAAATGATGCTTTGAATTTTCACCTGTTTTTCACTTAAAAGTGCCTATAATGAGAGACACAAAACCTGAACACTGTATTACTATTATTTTGTTATTTTCTTCCTGCTGCCTCATTAGGCTAATTGTCCAAATCACAAAACAGAGAGCAGAGTTTTACATTTTTGGTGATGGAAGATAGGCAAGAGCAATCTTTTAAAATCAGAGATAGTGTGTGCCCAATAGAACACCTTTTGATGTTGAGGAGTTACATGGATTGATGATAAAAGAAATATTGACCACAAAGCTCACACACTAGGAGCCAGGCATGCTGAAATCACCATCATCACTAAATAGCTGCTCTCAGGAAGGTGTCAGCAATGGTTTGTTGCACTCCTCCTGTGTGCACAGCATGGCTGCTCTGGTTCTACACAGGGAAATTAAAGCTGGCTCTCCACACTCTCCAAAGCTTCCCCAAGAAGCTCCACATCTGTCTCTCCTGTATCCACAGTTCCAACAGCACACCTTACCTACAGTGTATTTGATTCATCCCAGGTTAACAACTTACTGTTGTTGCTTTAATGATTTTCCCTTGCCTTTTTTATTCTTATTTTGGCTTGTCTTCTACTCCTGGCTTCATTCTTATCTCTGCTTGCCATTAAAATGTCCAGCAAGGAATAGTTAATGTTGACAGACAAAGACAACAGAGATTGCCACCACAAGGCTTCAAGTTGAAACCCTGCTATCATTGAAAAGTCCAAGGCAAACTTAGCCTCTAATTGCTAATAATTAGGACTACTCCCAGACTCTTGAAAACAGTAGTAAATTAGTTTCTTCTTCACTCTTTCTCCTCTGGCCGCTGGCAGATAAGCACACTGGGATGCCTGTCCTCAGCCTGCTCTGATTGCACACTGTGGACAAACAGTAGCATGCAGAGGACGGGCACTTCTTAGCAGCACTGAGGCTGCAGGGCTTTCACATGTCCTGCCCAAGGATGACTGATTTTTAGCTACAGTTTTTGCTGTTTAATCATCTATAGGCAACTAAGCCTAGCAGATATTTACATGACTTACAGTCTAAAATAGGGTTCTCAAGCAAGTTCTCTGTGGTTTCTGGCTCTGTTGTGTTTGTTCATGAGGGTATCCAATGTTTGCAACACCTAGGGGTTCATAAATTCCAATTCTTTCCAAACTGACCAGATATTTCACTTGGCATCTGTAACTTCCAAAAAAAGCCTTTCATGTGGTGGTGAAACACAGTGACCCAGAGGTGGAAAACTGGAGCAGATAAATCAATCACAGACTAACTACAGCTGGCAGAAGATACAATCACACCTCATGAATGGAAGTGAATTGTCTTCTTGTTTGGTAATGCAGTTGTTTAGTCCCAGTATCAGTTTGCCAGTTTGAATGAGAGCAGATTTCTGTAACTCAGCACTGAATGTCACAGCCTGAGTGAAACAAATGCTCAGTCTTCTTTGAACTTCTGAGTATTTTGACCTTCAGAACTTGTACCATGAATTTTTCAATTAACTAGCTCATAATTAAATCAACTGATTAAATAAAGAAGTTTTAGTTGATAAAGTACCATTATGCATGCAGATGGCACAGGAGTTTTAATGATATGTAGATTGTCCCCAAGAACAGCTCAGAAAGACTCCAGACTCCTACACAGCTTCAGGGGTGCCCCTCTGCTCTGCAGCCCCCTCACTGCCCACCAGCCAACATGAACAAGTTGTGGTGCTCCAGGAGACAAGGACTCAAGACATTTTATCTCTGCCCTCATCTCCACAGGCACTGGCAGGGTGCACTGGTTTGTGCCTTCACACCCCAAAATGAAGCTGTGACACCATCTCTGCTATGGGTGTTAAAGGAAAAGACCTTTAAGATCAATTCCAATTGTCAACCTACCTTTGCCAACAAAGTTCTGCAATGTGTGACCCCCAAAAAGGGTTTAACAGGGCAGGACTGCTCTGAGGAGTGGACTTCACAGGGATAACTCCTAAGAGTGTGGTCTCATGGCTGATAACATCTTTCAATCAAATGGAGGCAAACGGTTGGGAGACTCAATCTCCATGTCTGATTCTAATACAAGGGAAAAAGGAAAATCAGATAAATGAGATTATTGCAGTGGGTAATAGGACACGGAAGGGGAGAGGAATGGGCAGCAAGAGAATACGGGAATCATACTGAAGAGAGGAATAAATGTTTGTGTGATATATTTAATGAAATTTTCTTTTTAAAACTGGATTAAAACAAAGAAAATCAAGAGAAATGCTGTGCAGCAAGACCAGGTATAGGAAGCAGAATCTCTCATGCAGAACAAAAGAAAAGGATATTACAAGAACAATAGAAACACATTGGAATAGTAATCTTGCCTCAAACACAGACACTGAAAGATGTACATTATTTTAAAAAGAATAAAAGGTAAAAGGCAATTTTAGGTAGCAATTCTCATTAACTGATGAAGTAGACTGAAAAGAAATAAGAATTGATTGTTTCAGTAAAATTCAGAAATAACGTAAGTCAAAAATCACTTTTGGAAAGACTGAAAAAGAGGAAAAATAGAGTCTGCTACTGACTTTGTTGGTTGAGGTGGTTTGGTTTTTTTTTTTGTGGCTGGAGATCACCACCTTATTATGAGAAATTAAGGGAAGACATCGTTAGAGGAGTTTCAAATTTATCATGCAGCAGGTAATGCTTTCAAGTAGAGAAGGACAATCTTTGCACGAAAAGGTCACATTTCTACAGCAAGTAGCACCAGGCTCTAGAGCAGCATCACATCAGAGACAGTTCCGGTAAATACCAAAACATTTCAAGGGAAATACATTCAGCACAGAAGTTTGTTGAAAATGAGCAGATTCAGTTTTAAATTAGCAGAGGGAGAAAACCAAGCCTAGATCTGTAATCTGAGAGCTTGAACTTCAAACGTTCAACAAGCCAGAGAGCAAACTCTTAAGACATCTCAGATCTGAATGTAGGAGGGATTTGGCCTCAAGAGTCCAAAAATTCCCATTAATTTGCACCTCCATCCCATGCTCCCTACACACAACAAAGGGGGAAAATCATTGTGGATTACAACAAACACCTCTTACAAAAACAAACAAACAAAAAAGATGAGGAAAGAGACCAAAAGAAAGACCTGATCAGAAAGGTCAAGAAGTGCCAGACTGAACTAAACTAGGTAAGAATCAGGCCATGGGAGATCCTGACCAACAAACACACAGCAAGTGTGCACCAAAATAAGTAAACATATGGACAAACAAATACAAATATTGCTGTTGGGGCACTTTTCACCATCCTTCTGTTCCAGCTATCCCCATGTAACTCATCTTTGACCAAAAGCTGTTCAGCAAAAAGCAAAAGCTCATCCCACCTGCAAAGCCCAAGTCAATCTGTCATACAGTGCCCAGAGAGCATCCCAGCACCCGAGATGCTCTGAGTAGCCCTGTGGGCACACTGGAAAGCAAATGATGTGGTCAGCAGTGACCTGCACCTCGTGTAAGGCATGGGGATCCTCTGCAGTCCTTCAATAGCCTTTGATCTTTCCCGTGCTACCCTTCAGTGTCATTGGGATGTTCCCAGCCCAGCCACTCCTCCTAGCACTGCTACACATAAGCTGGAAATGGCTGCCTGCTGTGTCACTTCAGCACACTACAGCGTGCAGTGAAGATTCCCATTAGCATCTCCCTCTAGAACACTGAATTTATTTTTTGAGGTTACAGAAACTTTCTAAAACATTGCATTTCACACAGGGCATACACCTCCTCTGGTGTGAAAATAATGTGTGTGGCTCTGCTCCTTCAGGCGACTGCTTCTTGCATAAGGTAATGATGAATTACCCTGTCAGTCTGAGCTCTTCCTTTCAAGGAGATAAAAAGCATGTGCCTGAATAGTAGTTACTTGGTTTTAGCTGCCACACAGCTTCACAGATGGGTTAACAGGTTGCTTCTGTGTGCCCAGTCCGGGGAACTGCCCCTTGGATTTGGCACGGGATTCTGTGAAGTGCTGCAATACAGTCACTGGAACGAAAGTTGGGTTTCTAGGCATCGCCCAACTACACAAAACATTGCAAAGGCTTCAGGGAAAGGACAGCATAGAGTTATTCTACAAACCCAGAGGCTGACACACACAGTCCCTGCTGAAGGCTACAGCTTAGATGTGTCCAAGGCAGGGCTTTGGGTTTTACACTTGTCAAGTCTGCCTGGGCTGGGAGTTGAGTCCAAAAAGCTGCAGTCAAACCAGAACAGATCTCACTGAAAAGTATAAATGTATATATAAAGTGACATAAGGAAATAAATTGAGAATATTCACAGGCTAGGAAGCAGCCCTGTCTATAGTTGTCTTTATGGAGCCAACAACCAGCAGAGGAAGATGTGGCTCTTGATGGGCAATCAGTCCTGGCTCTTTACTGGATTCACCTCCATCTTCATGTAATTACCTTGCCATCCCCATAAATGTTTTCTCCAAGAGTGATGAAAGCAACTCTATAAAGCTCTGCTGGCTCTACCCAGTTGCATGTCCCATGAGGAAAGGATGGTGGCTGTTCATGGGACCTTTCAAATGATGACCCAGGAAGATTTTAACCTGCTGATAGTATTGAGCATTGTACAACCAGGCTGGCCCACTGCCAATGAGTCTGAAATTTACTTCCACATGTTGGTACCTGTACCAAACAGTTTGGAGCATAAACAAGTCCTACTTTATTTTTTTACTGTACTGCCTAATAGATGCTCTGTCAAGTTATACATTTCTTGCTGTGACAAATTATTCTTCTTCTCCAGACAGGACTTCCAGCTGAGTCTGCTGTGCTCAATTAGGAGAAAATGCATATTTTAATCCGCCCCATGGTATAGTAACATTTCACTCTGTGGCCTTGGCAAAGGTGCCATTTAACTGTTTCTGCAGTGGTTTCACATGCAGCACATTATGCTAATGTCAGCAGCATTTCCGTCTGCTCTACTTTCCTTGGCAGTACTCCCCTAGGCATTGGGATGTGGACAATTAAAGCCCACTTTATCATTTTGGAGCCAATTATTTTCTTCCCCTGATATAGTTCATCTCTACACAGCAGCTGCTCTTAACTGCTTCAACCATCTTTGCTTCTCCAGGCCACTGCAGCCTCCTGGTAAGCTGTGACCACTCTCCACAGGAGAGCTGGCTAAAGCTGCTCCTGTACCCCCCATGACAATGCATCAAGTCTTTGTGCTCTTCAGCAGACCACCTCCAGATCTCCCACCTATGTCAACAGAGACCACCTCAAAACTGCAGAGAGTATGTGATACAGAAAAAGGTTACCTCTTTCCAATAAATCATCAGGACTTCTGTGAAATATCTTCTGTTGCAGCAGTTGCAAACTACCCAGGTGTGACTCAGCAGTCATGAAGAGCTGATGAGATGGGTACCCACACGACATTACTTTTATGGTACAATATGGCTCTTTTCCCTCTTTTCAGGAGAAACAAACAATTAAGGGTGATTTGTGGGTAAAAAACATTCTAGGGAGAGGAATAAACTGCACTGAAAAAAAAGGAAAATTGGAAGATTTTTTTACAGGAAATGAGGATTTTAATGGAAATTCTCAGTTTTGCTGGTAGATTCAGGATGGTGTCTGCCCAGAAGATGGTACTGCACTTTTTGACTGCCTCCAGGTTATTCTTGGCACACTGAGTCTCAGAAAATCTTCTAAAGAAATCTTTAATTTCAAGTCACAATTTTTAGCCTTTAATCTTTTTTCAGAGGATCTCATATGCTGTTTTGCTTACCTGTAGGCAGAGGTTTGATCATCCAAAACCCTTGTTTTCACAAAACAAAGTCGTAATCCCTGATTTATTAAGCGGCCTGCAAATCCCATTAGCTATTTGAACCCATATTAGCTGAATTATTTCAATGTCTTCTACTTGGATAACAAAGGTTTTACTGCATTTCTTTTTCTTTTATATGAAGCATGCTCTCTGGTACTACTTATCCTATTAAAAATATATCTTGCCTTTTAATCAGCACAAGCAAAACAAAGATAGGCCTGCTAAAAAGAGCTTTGAAATGCAGTTAAAGTAGCAGAGGAATTATGTGCAAGTCTGTAGAGTATATTTATAGTTATAAAACATCATATAAAAATTTAATTGGCACCCATGAAAGGCACCAGCAGCTGGATTGAGAGGGTTCTCCAAGGAACAGTTCAGAAAGGCAGCAGCAGAAAAAAACATTTGTCTTTTCAATACAGTTAAAGCCTGTCTTGGAGGACCACTGAGTGGCCAAGTGTACTCAGTCCTTAAATTCTCTCATGTGGCCAGCCAAGGATGGCCAGGAAAAGGGATCCATGAGCAGTCTGATCAAATGCCCCAAGATAAAGTTTCACTCAAGGCTTTGTGTGGGCAAAGGCAGAAAAAGTAAGCACATCAGGCCACCTTGAGATGAGGACTGCTGCACTTAAAAATCTTAAAGATTTAAGATAAGGTCACCTCCTGCAATGCATTGCAATGTATCTGCAAGTCAACAGACCAATCCACTCTAGCTCTGGTGAGTCTGTTATCTAGTAGGGAATCTAGTCTGTTGCAACCTTTTGGGTGATCCCAGGACTCCTGAGGAAAATCCAGTGGTAATGAGAGGACCCTGGGACATGTCAGCTCCCTGGTTAGCAACAGGTCTGCTTTCATGTCCAACAGATACCTTGGACATGAAAGCAGAGATATGTACTCAACAACATGGGCTTTCATTAACAGAACCCAGTTTCTGTGGGCGAGCACCAAATGCACACTTTTCATGGGTTCTGCAGCTCATGCACCACTGGTCATTTTGACACTGTGCATAACTCATCTGGTATGAGGAGTGTGCTTTGGAGATTGGTACTGGAGAGCTAGATCAATCATTAACTCCTTTGAGCTACTTGTTATTGCTTTTTATTGTAGATCTGTGCTGGATCTGAAGCAGTGTCTTAGCAATGAGAAGCCCCCCAGGAAATGTGGGAATATCTCATTAGCAAAATTACTTTTTTCCAAGAGTGATTTTTATGTAAACATAAAACTCTTCATTTACAACGGGAGCATTTCAGCAGCCATCTCTTCTCCCTATTTTAATATAATTTGCCAAGAGCATGTATTTTTTCCTTTATTCATAGGAGAAGGAGCAAAATCCTTCAGGAGTTTGCTGATGAATTACATGTTTCAGGAAATTACAAGTTCAAACACAAGTGTAATCCAGGTTTTTGTTTAGTTTTTGACCACAGAGACATGAAAATAGCTCTTCTCTGTCCAAGGTAATTGTATGGAAATCCTTGTAACTGTGTGGATTGGGACCTAGAGGCTCACCTCTTTTTCCCAGGAGAAATTCTGTTGCCTTAGTTTTTACCAAGTTAATTTCATGTAACTTGATTTCAGCTTTCAACCCCAGTGATATCTCAAAATGCAAAAGTGAGAGTTGTTAGTACTTTTTGGTGACAGATTACTCAGTCTAGAAAAGATAATGATGAGCAAATACTTAGGTCAAAGCCTTGATCTAGCTAGGAGCTCCAGCCTGCAGCCAATGATCACTGAACTGATGAGTAGCGTGGTCATCTAGATATGGGAGAGAAGTTCCTTCTGAGCATCACTGTCTCAGGATTAGAAGCTTACTGACAGCCAGCCTTTATATCACTGTTTCTACTATAACTTTGGAATATGGTTGACAATGCAGGTCACATGAAAACAATGAAGTGATCAGAAAGGTCACATTAGTGCAACGAGTCAAAACCCTGCACATCTAAGTCCCTGCCCAGCACCCCGTCAGAGCTTGTTTTCTTCATGCTTTTTTCCCTACCCCTGGATATGATGGCAGCATATTTGCATGCTGTCTCCACTCCAGTGAGATTCACCTTCAGGAAAAGGATACTGGCTAATTATGAGCAGGCTCTCCGACGATCAGTTAATTTGCAATTCCCCACAAGCACAGTTTTGGGGTTGTGTAATCCAAGGCGTAACACTGGCCACTCCGGCACGAGATGAATCAAGAGAGATGTGCACATGGAGAGATGAGCATTTGTCCTTGAGGAAGGACATTTAGCATACCTAGAAACACAACCATTTTTAAAATTAATTAATCCCCTTAAGGAACTGTGAGTGATGGATTAGAGACCTTAACTGGGGAAGCAGCCTGTGACACAGTGTGTGTTTGAGGAGGCACTGAAAAAGGATGTGAGTTTGCAGTCGCATGTGCTTAAGCAAAACCATCAGCCTCAGAGTGGAACATATTTATTGGCTGGAGAAGGAGAGGCTCAGAGGGACCCTCGGAGCTATACACGAGCGAAGGAGGATCTGCAGAATCTACAGCTATCCAGCTAGCTCTGAGAGCAGCTGTGTGAGAAGAGGAGGGGTACAGCTTAACACAGCATCACCATGGAGGACCATAGCATGCAATGATACTTTAAAAACATGCTCTTGACTCTAAGAAATGTGTAGATAAGCAGGGTAGTAGATGATATGTGGATTTCTTATTTTAATGGAAAAGAACAGCAGGACATTCTTTCAGATGTGCTTCTGTATGAAATCTGTTAGTTTTTGAGTTCCATCTCTATCTTAGTATGCAATGTGTTCCACCAGGTAATGAGATTTCTCTGAGCTTCCACTGTATTAGATTTCTCTACTCATCAAATATTTAATAAGGATGGCATTCAGCCATCCTCCCTCCTCCCCTCCACAATAATATTAACTTCTACCGAGACACCAACATTTTGCTATTCACAGTTCTGCTTTGCAGTGGAAGTGAAAAGGCCCTGTATATTTTTCCAAGGGATTTACTGTGGCCCTCTGCTAACACACAGTAATTAAAAATGACCAAGAGAAAGAGACATGGCAAACTGAAGGTGTGAAAAGACACTTCATATTAGTTTTTGAGTCAGTTACAGTATCTGAGGAACTATCACAGCATAGCATATCATAGCATAGGAAGTATCATAGCAGTAGCATATTTATTTAATGTGGCACAGATATCTGGGCTCGCTGTTAATTTGCTCTTAATGCTTAAAGCACCTCTTTAACAAAATGGGACTCCATAAAAATTTAGTGTTCCTACTGTAATTAAAAAGCCCTAGTCATTTTTGCATTTATGATATAAACTATAATAGCTGTAAAATCCCGCAATTAATTTGTGCCAACATTTCATACTTGAGAAATTCTCATTACAAATTTCATTACTTATTCACTTATCTGTAATTTGTCCTATATAACCTAAAGAATATTAACAAATTTGGAGTCACTTTTGCTCTGTGAAAAGCTAAATAGAAGTCTTTCACCTAGAAGCCAGTTGTGAGAGCATTCCCAAGCCTGCTCCAAAATGGTGGCGAGCTGTGGCCAGGCTACACAAAAAGAGATAGTCCTTATGAAGCACAACCCATAAACAGCATGCAAAGCTCTTTGGACACTGTGTGACATTCCCTGAGCTAACCCACTGCAGCCACACTATTGAAAAGCATTACAAGGCTTGAGTGTCTTCCCTGTGGCTGTGAATGTGACACAGAGCGATCTCAAGGCAACGAAGCAACGAGGAAACAGGTACCTACCCAGAGAAAAGCAGCAATGCAGAGCCCAAAGACAGGTATTTCTGCTCCCCCTTCCCTCTTCAGTTTTCTTCCTCACTGCTCAGTGTCAGAATTTGCACTCTGGATGTCTGCAAGACTTTGAAGGCTGGGAAGTCTTGAGGAGCAAGTCTTGAAACCCAGTTTTCCTTCAAATAAGTGAGAGCCCTAGCAGAGCAAGGTGAAAGAAAGCACACTCAGAACGGGGCTGCACACACAAAAACAAAACATCAGATACATTTCTCTGAGAACTCTTGCAAGTGTGCAAGTAAAGAATAAGATTTTATTCCGATGGGAAAAAAATGAACTTTGGCTGACTTTGCATCTTGACCTTGCAAACATTACAAAAGTCATTATCATACATTATGCAAATTAGAAGTATTATGGAAAACAAGCCCTGTAAAAGAACGAAGCTCAAACACACTGTAGCAGGACAGTGTCACCCAGTTTCCAGCAGACTATACTCAAAATGAACAGAGACTCACAGACAGGTATATATGTATGTACTACATAAAAACATAAATATATTCTCCCCTCCTCAATCATAAATAACATTACACTGGCATTTTACTAGCATTTATACCACATTAATTTTATTTCAATCTGTAATTAACTTCTACAAAATTTAACTGTGAGACGGGAAATTACGATTCTAGTATAAATAATCTTGCTTCTGAAAGTGGCAGCTTTAACACAATCAACAATACCTTCATATGTGAAATAAATTGGCATACTTACTATTTTGTGTGCTCAGTCTTTTATAGACTGTTATGGCATAAATTGAGATTTTATATGATTTAATAAACATATGATAGGCAAGTACCCATATAACTGTAACAAACTCTACTGCTCTCTTAATCAGGGCTTTTGGTATGGCTTTTGGAATGCCAAAAGAGCTCTAAACAGAGACTTCAAAAGGCAAAGGAGTTGTCACTGGCTTTTGTTCTCTTCTTCTGTTTTAAATATGACCTTCCACCTGAGGCTTTTCATGTATTTTGCACTCTAGAGTACAGTCCATTGTACCCTAATGCATGCCCAAAATACATTTTCTGTTTTCACAATACTTTTAGAAATTATGTTTATAGAAAATCCTTGGAAGAGAACGAACCCTTTATTCATAATACATAAGCTTTACATTTTTAATAACAGAATTAGACCTTCACTTATTTTATAACTATACTATTAGCCAACACAATCTCATTTCAAATTAATTTGAAATAACTCACGCAATGACTTTCTGCAGTCAGAATTGGAGAAGCATGGACTTTGAAGTAGGCACAGTTTGTTAAATTAAGCGATAATTGCAGCGACCGCTAATGAAAGCACAGAACAGTTTTCCTATTCCTTTGCACATAGCCCGGATTTCTCCCAAGACTGCAGAACAAATGAGCTGTTGATCACCTTTTGCTAAGATCTCAGTTCAGAAGTGGCACAGATATCCGAATAAACGGCATTTCTCGGTATATTTTCCCTATTTTTATACCATGCAAACAGGCTTGTTTCAAAGCACAGTGATAATTTACATGTGGAGGGGTTAAACTCACAAGATGTGGGGTCAGCAAATAAAATGCTGTATGAATCATGATTATTTATGGGAGCTGGTGGAAGTCATTGCTGGGCGACTCTATAATCCTTGAAAAGTCCTGGAGAACAGGATTGGTGCCTGTGATTCTGCAGTTCTGTGACCTTAGAGTGGAAAAACATCATCTCACCTCTCCCTCCCAAGCCCTCTAGTGTCCTCAATTTTCACAGGGCCTTATGCCACAACACTGAACTCACCAGTTATTTCTGCAAGTGATACTGCTGCAAACTCAGTAACTCTATATACTCAGATTCCAACAATAAACCCATGTATCAGGTGAGGAATAAACTGGATATGTTTGTTTTGTCCACATACTTTCTTTACTGCAAGTATTTCTGTGGCAGATTGAAGCAGACAAACAATCAGGTGCAAAGAAAGGCAACCAGAGCAGTTTATAACCATGGAGGAGAAAAGGTTGTGTACTTCTGAGGACAGACAGGTCCTCCTATGATAAACCTGTCAGAAGTGTTACCTAACGTTGTTGTCTGCATTGCAATCTGTTTTAAAGTAACACTGGGTCTGAGTAGCAGTAATAGAATTAATTATACTTCATTTTGCTGTCTTTAACAGTATTGACCAAATTTAAGAACAAATGAGAAGCGCTTATCAAGCTTGAAGAAAATAATCCATCAGTGGCACAATTTAAATTCACTGCAGTTCTCTTATTAATCAAAGTAACACTTACTATCCTATCTCCACTTCCCATTAACAGTCATTAAGCACTGTTGCTGATTGAAGCAATTTCTTTAGGGATCTCAACCTCATTTTTAAGAGAACCTTCTACAGTGGAAAACAATATCATACGGGAGCAGCAACTTCAAGAGAGAAAGAATGTTATTCAATCATGTTCTGACCTTGAGTCTTCTCTGCAGCAGAAGTTCACCAAGTACACAACCAACACGCTCCAAACTTTGCCATCTTTCTTCTGGCAGCACCAGCACACCTCTCAGCCAAGGAGAAAAACACCACTTCAGAAGATAGTTACAGCCAGCAGGTTAAGCATCTTTAACAATTATACTAGCCTGCATCCGTGAGTATTATTTACAGAGCTTTTTTGTGCACAGTGAACCAATAAACAAAACAAAAAATAAAACGAGAGCTCATTCTGTCACCTTATTGTCAGCCCTCAGAAAATCCAAGCTGCGATAAATCTCAAAGGTTATATAGCACAGAAACAATTTCTGATGTTTACTTTTTCTCCCTGTTGTAAACAATGTCAAAGACTGACAGGTGTTTTTTGGAATAAACACAGTCCTCAGAGGAAGCCTAGCATGTGTGTGTAGCACAGAGAGGTAGGGAAGACCTGGGCTGTAAGCACTGGGCTGTGGCAGCACAGATAAATACACAGGCAGGGCTGTGGCTGCAGTCTGAGGTCTGCACTGCCAGTGCCAGGCTGGTAGGTGGCACAAACCATGTGGGGGAATCAAAAGCACTTGGCTATTCAGGCAGTTCCCGTGTCTCTCTGTTCATAAGATCAATCACAAATGATCAAACCATGAACTGTTCCTAAAGTTTGCCACCCATCATCCTGAGGAACTGAGCTCACTTTATCCTTTCAGGGAAGAAAAATCCATCAGTGGTACTAAATATAGAGACATCACTTCTGCTTAAGAAGTACTTGACCTGCAAATTATTGGTGCAGGGAATATTTTAGGAAAGTATCACTATATCCACATAGATCTCATTCTGGCAGTGTCTCAGTTATCAAAAAAAAAAAAAAGGTTACTGGCCTTGCTGAGCATTGAACCTACCCCAGTGTGGCTGTTTCACACCCACTACCATGGTCTCTCCACTTCAGGGAAAGAGTGAGACAAGATGCAAGTCTGGCAATGTGCTTTGCCTACTTACCACCTCCACTTGTGTTTATACTGGATGACAACACAGAACAACCTTGGAATTTACTGCCCACACCACGTGCTGATTTTGTTCCACATATCCACGTAGACTGAGCATCAGGTTGGCAAAATTCAGCTTAAAATAAAGGGAACAACAGAACACCACTTTATGCAGCTAACTATGCAATACCACAGCCCACAATATGAAATGTTCAGCTAGATTCTAGATCAATGCAATACTTACTCCCATTAAAGCACTTAAAAAGGAAAATGGCTTACAAAGTGTCCCATTAGACTGACAAATTTACAACACCATGAATGGAAAACCAGAATACAGCATTGTGTGCAGGGAGCATGAATGGATTTCAGCTCTCCAGTGTTTCATCTGCAGGAAGAAGATCAGATAGACTATCACATACTTTCTCAATACGTATTAGCTCCACTTGCTACAGATACATGTATTAAAGTAAATTAACAATCAATTGTGGAGTGAGTGATGGCAACTGTAGTGGAACTGAAGAGAAGCACACAGGAACATAGTACATTTAAGCTTCACTCTCCGCATATGTCACTTACCATTACTGTTAAATATGATTAGATGGGAAATCCTTTTCCATGTACTCTCATACACAGGACATCACCCCAGAAAAGCCCATGCTGCAATTTACTGCTGATAGAAAACCTAAAAGCAATATTGATGTACAAGATCGACACAGTAAAATAATTTAAAATGAAGGAAACATAGGAAAAGAACCTGTTAAGATAGGAAGTCTAATTCTGTGCATAAAATCTTCCCTTCTCTTTCTCCTTTATGAGTTTAGCCCTGGTTCTAAATCTCATAAACCAGACAGAATACAAAGTCACTAAATGCAGCACAGCTATTGAAATAATTTATGCCATAGCATCCATAGCTTCCTGTCATCTTTCTAGGGCACTTGGGCTGCAGTAACGATGTATTCTAATAAGTTAACTCATTGCATTATATAGCCTGTTAGTCAAAAGAGCTGTTGGGAACAATCTGTTCCCAGTCAAGCCAGAGCACGCTGTTTGTTTAAGTACCACGATATTTTACAAAAAGTAAGCACATTTAACACCACAGACATAGAGCTGTAGACATTTTTTGTCTTATTAAAAAGGACAGATATATGAGAGGACAAGGGGGAAAAGGCAATTTTTATTCCTAAGCTTTTAATTTTTAATGTGAGCGCCGTATTATGATAAGCACCTCCAGCACATCTTATATAATAGAAAAATAAAATATCTCTGCACGGAACCAAGTCACATAATGTTGAAGGTCACCTGGCTTACAACTTTACAAATAGCTAATTGATATGAAGTGAGAGTGAAATAATTAGAATATGCTAAAAACAGTCATAAAAACCCAACGGCTGGCTTCTGTTTACACGGGAAGTGAGCAGGACCCATATTACCTCTGCAAACTGTTTTCACTTAGCACAATTCAGGCGGAATTATTGCCATGACCTTTTAAAACTGTGGAAGTGTGACTCGATAGGCTTTCGGAGGCAGGGCTGCAGAGCAGAGTGTGCTGCTGTGTGTTTCTGCGTGGGGAGGCGGCTGAAGGCTAATGATCGTCCGTCACAGGGCGGGAGTCGGGGCAGTGACGGCCCTTTGCAGATCACCATAGGTGGGCACGTGCCCGTGGGGATGCTTTGTGCACACCAGCGTGTACCCGCCGCCCTGCTGCACACCTCCCAGCCATGCTCTGCACCAGGCCAGGCTGCCACCCTGCTGCACACCTCCCAGCCATGCTCTGCACCAGGCCATCGAGGTCACTACAACGCCTACCTGGACTCTGTCAACAGCTGGCCAATCAAAAACACCGCTCAAGCCCAACGACAACACCAGAAATCACACTTGGATTTTTCTTCCTCCCTCTCTCCCAAAGCATCAGTCCGTACAGTTCATCCTCAGAGGTCATGGACTGAGGTATGAGAATGTCCCAAACCCCTCCTGTTGCTGCAGGTATTCACAGCTCTGTCACTTCTATTGAAGCTATCAAGAGAATTTTGAAATGTTCATCAGGAGCCAGAGCCAGCGTTTTGTAAAATTAATCTCTCTTCCTACCAGCAAAATATTAACTTATAAGTGCTGAGTTTCATTCGATGGCCTAAGGAGGAAAGCCCAACATCGTTGAAAAACACTTCAGTGAAAGATGCATAAGGTTGTCAAAGAGCATTGACATCAGAAAAGCACGGGTGGCTCAGGGCAGCTCTTCTGCATGTTAAACTGTACCTCACAGCTCTGAGACTCAGAGCAATGGGCTTTAAACCACCTGCCTGTGCAGGTTGAACCGAATCAGCTCATCCTAGAACACACCAGGATGTCCTTCATACCCAGATTAACCAGAATACCATCCACAGTCTCAGAAATGTTAATAAATGGACTGATAATCCAGAATGACCACTGTTTGTTCTATCTACAAATAACACCACTAAGGAGAGAAAAAAAGGTAAAAACTTAAATTCTGAGTCAGTGACAGTTTTTTTTCCAGAATTGCCTATTCCCTTTTGAGACTTTGCACGCAAGAGGCAGATCAAAAATCAGGCTAGCTCTCCAAGGTGCCAGCCAGTCTGGCCATCAAAATGCTGGAGCATCTGTGCCATCAGTGAGTCACTCAAATGTCTTCCAGCTCAGCAGCCACCCCAGCAGCCCCTGCAGCAGTCCCACGAGCCCCTACTGGCACACGCTGCCTCTCCCTCTGGTCAGGAATCAATCCCAGTAAGCAGGAGTTGCACAAACTCCTAATGCCACCCAGGGTGTGGAAGTCAGTCAGTAGTAAAACTTCTCAGCAAGCACTAAGCTGCTGTTTAGTGTTGCTGGAGAGAGGGGTGCAGGATTTAGGAAACCCAGATACAGAAGTACAGCCAAGCACCCCAACCTATGTGCCTTACACGAGGCAGGGATACCATTGCATCACTTACCTCTCATCAGAGTGCAGGTCAACTAAATAAGATACTTGATTGATCCTAAACCAGCTTCAGCTCCTTTGCTATACAGGACGTTATTTACTGTACAAATATTCACTGAATTTATGTGATGATAGGATCTCCCACACAGAATATCTTTAGCACTCTGCTTCACAGCATACTGTGCTTCCCACGTCCCACAAGTGCTGTTAAGTGGTGGCTGTTGACCATTGTCTTTTTTAATGTCTCCTAAACAATAAGAATAAATTGTAACAGTTAAAAAAAATATGAGATATTTTATTCTGCTCCAAGAAATATATTTCTCAATGACTAATAGATGATGAAAAAATAAATTTCCCTTCTGGCAACTGTAGCTCTTTGAAGATAGGATTTTCACGTTAAACTTGGAATCTGCACAACTGTTTAACATCATTAAGGGAATATTATATTGACTACAAGTAACTGGTTTCCATGTGGTTATATCAATCTATTTCTGTAAGACTATACACTAGTTGTTCCCCTAGAGTACTCCTTGTAATGCTGAGAAAGTGTCAGAAGTAATGACTGTCTACCTATATCTGCAATAAAACGTAGAG
>VYZU01055394.1:95000-109595 GCA_013401355.1 Ceyx cyanopectus
TCCAGCGAGGGTGCACTTCGGAGACCAATTTGTTTAGCTGATCACTGTCTCTTTGACACGGCTGCAAATGTTACCTTTCTTTTTCAATCAAAAACACAGCAGGGTGTGCCATCTGTTTGGCACAGCCTCCCCTCTCTTCCCCGATGCCTTTTTGTGCAGATCATTTTACATGGCAATTTGCACAAATCTTTTATACCTTGATTTTGGTAAACATTTCTGCTAGCTTTTTTTTTAAATAACATGTCACTCTGCTGAGTATCTGCAGTGTTTAAAAAATAGGATAAAAACGCAGTAAGAACACAGGCAGTAAAACAGAACTGAATGTATTTTTAAAATATATTTTCTGAGCAAATGGCTGCCTGTCATTACATTGATTATTTAAAACAGACATGTTTACCAAGACTGGCTAACACATTTTACACCGCTGTGTTCCACATCATTTTCCTCCTTATATTTTACCTGGCAGGCATGGCTAATCAGAAGATTAATTTAACCATTTGAAAGACCTTTTTAAAGCAGGTTAACAAAAAAATAGCCACCGTATTAAATTGTCATTATATAACAAAAGCTAGCAGCAAAGCAGTTAACTATTTTTTCCCCAGCTCAGATGCTGCTTGGAGCAATGAAACCGCTAAAGTAGGAACAGATGATCAGCACCACAAGCTGAAGCCACAGGGATGCTCGTGCAGTTGTGAATGCTTCGTGGCATACAAATGAATTATCCTCATTCTTCTCCTGCTGGAGCACATAGTCCAGACCTCATTAGGATTCCATATCGCTCTGCTTTCCTATTGTCAGGGCTGCAGCTCTGTAAGGAATGTGAGAAGGGGCTACGGAGATGGCGGGGGCAGGGGGGTGCTGATGCCATATTTATGGTCCACAAAATGCCATAATTCAGCAAACAGAACTTCATCTTTTTGAGGAAACTGCCCCTGCTCCGCGTCTTCTTTCTCAGTCCTAACGCAGCTCTGTGTCCTTTCCTCCCCTAATAAGGAGTTTTTAATCATGTGCCTATCCCACAGTTACACCAACAACAGGTTTTACACTTTTTTTTTTTAGTGGGGGGAGATGCCATGATTAAACACCAGACTGTGAAAGCTCCAAGTTCATTTTGCTGTGAAAGGAAACATCACACTTTACACTGATAAACAACTACGGGAGTTCTCCCCATCCAGGAATAACTCAGACATCAGCTGCATGCTTTTGTCTGCAGATAGCAAGCAAGGTAATGAAAACAAACCCCATCGAGACATAACAATAAAATGTATACCTTTTTATCAAGCAAAAAGAAAGTTGGTTAATGTTTGAAAACAGAGCGGTAATGTATATTTATTGACAATTTTATTGTAATAATTGGATGTTTACACAGCCTGGACATTGTGGCTAAATAACTGCCAGCATGTTTATTTGTAAAGGGCTGTTTTCAGGGCAGTGCAGTAGGCTCATTAGGAAGACAGACTGCATTAAGATTCAAAGAAATTACTACTTCCCAGGCTTTGCTTCACTAGTTTGGAATTAAAATTAAATAATTAAAAAAATATATAAATAAATAGCACAACAGCAACATCATCCAAAATAGCCAACAGCCTAGAATGATGAAGTAAAACAGAGTACATTTTCTCCTCTAAAGGAAACTTCATCCTTCATCTTTTCTGTTCCAAAACAAGCTAGTATTGTACATTTGAAATGATATGCAGCATTGTGGTTGCCACTTCCAAGTGCCTCTTTGTGGCTGTTAATATATATCACTCCAACACTTATATGTATTTTTTGCACTTCAGCTAAAAGACTGTGATATTTAAGGTGTAACTTCTTTTTCCTTTTTTTTTTTTTTTTTTCTCCATGTTAGTTCATGTTTAGGAAGTCTTGAAGCCAGCATTTGGTTTATATATTTATTTGATGTGCAGGTGCCTTTTTTTTCCTTCAACCACGAGTTACTGCGAGCCCTCAGAAATGTTGATTATTAACAGCAAATTACTGCACATTTTGGTTCTTGAGGCAAACAGACAAGTGAAACTTTCACGCTCAGTCTGGATATCTACATTCTCTACAGACCCTTTTTCACCAATCACCAGTCCATATAAAGCCGTGTTTGATACCAGTGAGTTTCAGTAATGCTGCGGGAGGCTGATGCCAATTAGAGGAAGGAGGAGAAGGGAAGGCAGGGAAACAGGAGCTCTCAGCACTGCAGTCTGCAGGAGAGCCCTTTGCACCCAGCTCAGCACAGAAGAGCACAGCCCTATATTTACTGCAGCCTCCATTTGAAAATTTTTAAACTCTTTAAAAATTAAGGCAGTAAATAGACTATAGCATTGCTGCTGCCCGAGTACATTTCCATTACAATTAAGTAATCAATATGCAGTATTTATTGCCGAAAGATTATGCATAGAGGAGCACATAAAAGGAACCCTGTGCTTGAGCCTTGCTGGCTCTCCTTCAGCTGCTGTTTAGCTAAGAATACTGTTTTTCCTCAGAAACAGAATTGTTAAATTGTTAAATCCAGCACATTCTATATAAATACCGTCTACTCCTCGCCCTCAAAAATAAAAACAAAGGCAATAAAAGAAATTGATAAAGAGATCTCAGTTTGCAAAGAAAATACTGGGTTATATTTCCTGAAAGATGGACAAGTCATCTTATAGACTTGGAATATTATAGCTTTAGCTTTGCAAGTCAATCATAGCTATATATTTGGCCTCATAATTACTTTTATTACAGAGAAGGCTTTTTTTTTTTTTTCTGACGTATAAGTTTCAATGAAATCAGGTAGCCACATCACAAAACACCTTCTTAAACAAAGAATTAAAAGGACTTCTCACAGAAATAAAGAATACTGTCAGGATTAAATATATGTCATACATTCAATTAAAGAGGATTAAAAAAAAAAAAGACTATCCTTATATGTGGACCTGATCCAAAGCCTTTTATAAGGAAGAGAACGTTTCTATTTACTTGAGTGGACTATGGAAAAACCCTTTCTGTTCTCAGAAGAGGAGAAAGAAACAACAAGTAAAACTGAAACTATTTTTAGCTTTTTCTGTATTTCCTAAGACATTTAGATACCAAAGTGTAACTAAAATTTAACTACAAATGGCTGCAATCTGAAATTTTAGCTGTTTTGCTTAAAAATGCATGAATGAAAGACAGACAGTAATCAGAATCACTGTAATGTTGCACATACTTCAAATTGATCTAATATCTGGTACAGTAAACATGCTTTAAGGCAAAGCGAAGCATATGATACTGCAAAGAAGCCTTTTTATTAAATTATACTAATTGTGGGTCAAATTAATTACTGAGGTAATGAACTAACATGCTTGTTGGGCAGGAAATAGGGAACTTGGTTCTTGCTTGGAGCCTGTGAATTTAAAGGGGATGTGGAAAACATGAACTGACAGAGTACTGTCATTTTCCTACACCAGGCAAAGAAAAACTAAGAGTGGACTTGTATTTATTCTGGCATTTCAGGGTGGTGCCAGCTCACTGCTGACTTAGAATTGCAGAAAACTGGCCTGGAACAGAACTTAGGAGGTCACTGAGCACAACCCCAAGGCAGGAATCTACATGGTTCAGTCATCCCTAGCAGGTGACTTCATCCCCTGCAGGTTCTCCAAATCCTCCAGAAATTGAAATTGCAGAAGCTCCCCAGGCAAACAACCCCAATGTTTCACCTTCTACCTAATCAAACAACCCCAGTGCTTCCCCTTCTCATCAAACAACCCAAATGCTTCACCACCCTCACCACTGGAAAGCTTCCCTGTCTACCTGAGATGCCTCTACCTGGGAGAAATGCAAGCCTGTTATTTCTTGGTGTCATCTAATGATGAGCATGATCCCACTTATTAAACAAACCTTACTGAAAACAATCAAAAAAAGTCACTCAGTCATTACTAATATCAGATGAAGCAGATGAGAAAAACCATCAGTGTTTATTCTAAAGTCATGCCCTGTGTCACACACCCTTTGTTTGGAATTATACCCCAGGCAGACCAGAGTAGACACTTGCACAGGCTCCTGGCTAGGCAAGAGCTGTATTTCTTACTACTTTCAGAACACAAAACTGCATTAAGTCCTCAGGATTGCACTTAATTATGAGAGCAGAACATTTGGTCTTGAGAAACTAGAATATACTGGGAGACATGGGGACTGTCAGTGGCCCATATACAGATGTTATAATTTCGTGTCAGTATATTCACATATCAAGGGAAATCCTTGTTATTACACACTTAATCCTTGGCTGAAAGGATAGAAGCACAGCCAAAGCATTCATCTGCCACTGAGAGATGTCCATTAAAAAGGCTGCTGAAGACAGTAATAATATCTGTCCCTGTACAATTCAGATTTGGGAGGGAGGGGACAAGGCAACAGATGGGATCAAACACAACTTTTCACTACACTAGTGTACAGCTGGTGTACCTGTTTTCAGAAGAATAATTCATCCTGAAATAACCAATCAGACCTCAGCTCAGAATCTACAGACCACCAGCGTGTGAACTGAGAGTTTGAATCAAGCAGCACATAGAATACTTCCATCTGGTTACAAGAACTATCCTACACCCAGTAGATCTTCTCTGGGCAGCTGGAAATCAGAACCAGCAATTCCATTTGCTTTGTGATGATAATACTCCCCATATTTGTTAAGTGCTAGGTATAGAGTGATTGTGAGCATCAAGAAATACATTTGCATCCTATGTCCAGGTGGTTAATTCATGGTTAGGGGTATCCTTTATATCACAAAAGTTAACTTTCTACAACATGAACAACTTGATTTTAAATCCTGTATTTCACATGATCAAGAAGTTTTAGTACGTCCAATGAAGCCAAGGGAACTACAGGACTGAATGCTTACTTGTGTTAATAAGGAGTTAACATCGTGCTTTCAAACTAAGAATTATCTGCATAAATTTCACTGAGGTTAAGGAGGAGTCACAGGGCTAAATTCTCTTGTTTCAGACTGTACATGCCAAACAGACTCTGTCTTTAAGAAATAGTGGAACAGACAGAAGACTTTTGTGTCATTGACAACTGCCTACATTTCTACTTTTTTTTTTTTTTCATAATACCAGCAGAAATTACAACACTTAGGATGAGCAGGTCCATAGATATAGGAAGGGCAGACACTAATAAATATTACGATGAATGCATTCTCAATACATACTGGAATTTCAGATAATACATTTAGCAAACAGTATGTCTACTATAACTGTTAACTAGACCAAATTATTGAAATATTTTCCAGAATTATCACAATTAATTAATGAGAAAACACAATTTAAAAAGAAAAGTGCTTTCAGTAGCTGGTCAGTACTTGGTTCAACGATCCACTCTGAATCACTCTAGCTAGTTATGGACTGAATGACTGTAGCACATATTCCCCTTATCCAAATACTGTGCCATCTAAGTGTTCTGCATGAAGGCAACATCAACCACAATGTGCAAAACAAAATTATTATTGTTAGAATAAAATAGATGAGACTTACCCCGAGCAATGAAATGGGTGTGATTCAATTCCTTTGTGGTCCACACATGCTTCTTGCAACCAGTTGGACATCTGAGGGACGAGGCCAAGCGCCGGGTCCTGCGTTTCGGACACAACAACCCCCAGCAGCGCTCCAGGCTGGGGAGGAGGGGCTGGAGAGATGCCCAGAACAGGACCTGGGGTGCTGCTAGACAGTCAGCTGAACATGAGCCAGGGTGTGCCCAGGTGGCCAAGAAGGCCACCAGCATCCTGGCTTGTGTGAGAACAGCATGGTCAGCAGGAGACGAGAAGTTACCGTGCCCTTGCACTCAACTCTTGTGAGGCCTCGAGCGCTGCGTTCAGTTCTGGGCCCCTCATTCCAGGACAGAGCCTGAGGGGCTGGAACGTGTCCAGAGGAGCTGCCAAGAGAACCAGTGTTGTGAGGAGAGGCTGAGGGAGCTGGGCATGGGCAGTGTGGAGCAGAGGAGGCTGAGGGGACTTCATTGCCCTCTCCAGCTCCTGACAGGAGGGTGCAGAGAGGTGGGTGAGGCCTCTGCTCCTCAGTAACTAATGACAGGACCAGGGGATGGGCTGAAGTTGCAGCAGGGAAAGCTTTGATATTAGGAAGAAACAATTTATGGAGAGAGTGGTAAGGCTCTGGAAGAGCCTGCCTGGGGAAGGGGTTGAATCACCAACCTTGGAGATATTTAAGAAACAAACTAAGGTGCTTCAGGACTTGCTCTAAGAGCAGGAATGGACGGGACTGTTTGGTGTGGGGTTTTGGTTTGGGTATTTTTTAGGTATGGTTGGATTCTGTGATCTAGGAGCTCCTTTCCAACTACAATTATCCTGTGATTCTGTGAACCATAAACGGGAACATATCACAGGGCTTCATATTCTGCCAGATCAGGCTATAATTCAATACATTACACTCATGTGACAAACACCTGCATGAACTGTAGCCAACTGGGTTTTCTAGAGATGTTCAGTAGCAACATTGCAGCTGAAATGCCCAAGATAATGTTGAACACAGAAGAGTAAGGATTAGGTTTCAGTAATGGGCCAGCCACATAGGTCTTTATTCTCCACTGCTTGCCTAAGTCTGACACAGATCCAGGTTCACACTCTCGCAAGCCTCAGTCTGCACCCAAAACATCAATTTGACCCAATTCTGTAAAAATCTGATGGTTCAGTAAGATGCCCTTTGCCACTTATTATCCTCTTCATAATTTTGCATAAGTAAATAGATGCAGAAGTACAGTGAAGACAGTATTTACAGAGGTGCAAGTCATAAACATGGCATAGTGAGAGAGATTATTTTGGATAATGCCTTTGCATTTTGAAGTTTCACTCACCTTCTGAAAATTTACAAAGCTCATGAGAGAAAATGCTTGTTTCCTGAATGCTGCCTTCAAAGCAGTGCTGGATACATTAAAGGGAAGGCAATTCTGGTCACAAGTCAATAATGACCTATAGGTGACCTTGGGTGGCTATCATAAGACAGTAAGTAGATGAATAGGTAATTTCAGACTAGAAGTGGGTAAGTAGCCACATCATCTATAATGTGCCAGTCTCGGGGCAGAGAAGAATGAATGGATAGCATGGTGATTAGTTTATAGACCTTCTAAAACAGTTCTCATAGCTGGTAATGTGGATTGACTTATTTGTTAAATAATGGAAATCTAGATATATACATTACCACTCACTCCCCTTTTATTCTGACCTAATACCTTAAAACTATGTCCAAATTTGCTTGAAAATATGGAAAAAAATAAAACAATGCTGAAAAAAAAAAAAGCCTGGAGTATTTTACAGGTTAACAAAAATTAGTGTCACAAAAGACATACCGATTTTTCTAAGAGGCACCCAACATAATGCACTGACATAATGCAATGGGAAATGTAGGACAAGAGACGTTCCTAGTATAGAGCCTTTAAACAACAGAAAATATAAGTTTTTAAAAGCTAGAAATACCATTTTTCCACCATAAAGATAGCATGGCTATTATGAGCATGCAGACATAAACAAACTCTAGAAAGGAGAAACCAGCATAAAAACATGATTGTGACTACATAATAAAGCACTCTCCTTCCCACACATACATGCACATTCATGCCTGGCTATTTCTAATTTAAATATAAAGAAAGAATGGCAGTTGTCTCAGAAGAGAGCAACAGAAAAGGAAGAAGGTTCCTCTGCTTCCCTGATGCCACGTGCCTGTTTACAGATTTCATCTTTTCCCTTCCAAACTGCAGTAAGACTCAGAGGCTTAAGACTGCCAGTGAATAAACTGAGTTGCCCACGCTCTGCTCTTCTCATGCTGACCCTGTTCAATTTAACCATTAAAAAACAGCATCGGGCCACATCAGCTCTTGGGGGGGAAGACTGCCAAGGCACACTTTCATGATGCTGGCATTTGAAAGAAAGACAATGATTCTGTATAACTCTTTTTTTTTTCCTTTAACCCAGGCAGGTCTGCACAGAGATCAGTTCTACGCTGCTACGTACCCCATCTTGTAGCATGAAGTGTAAAACTAAAATCCTGATTGCCTGTGGCCATTATTATCCCATTGACTATTTACAAATATGCAAGTAATCATAGCAGACTGGAAGTGGCCAAACTGGTAATTCCATTCTGCCAACATAAATCCCTCCCACTGTAACTGAACGTGGAATATTTTTTAATCTCACAGCATAAACTTTAAAGTCTTGCTGTAAAACACTCATTATCCATCATACATCTTTATGGATTTGCTTTACAATAGAGGGTGAAAGGAAGTTTGTTCTCCAGGTTGTGAAACTTTAGGATACTTTAGGATAGAAGGTCCAACACATCCGTTTGCTACGTTAGAAAAAGACAGATTCATTTTCAGTGGCATTTGAAACAGTCTGTCTCTTCATCTCTCAGCAGGTATTCTTCTCAGTCCTTCTGCACTACTGTACTTTATTCCCCCACACATTGCTACAAGACGACACCATGGATTTTTGTGGTTTTCCTATTAATTAAAAGACCTGTTCCTGGCAAAACACAGGGAAGAAGCTGACATTTCCCATTTCAGATCTGACTTGTGTTGGCATAGCATTTAGGTGCAAAGGTTTGCTTTGAACCCAGCTCCCTTTGAATTTATCTTGTGTGGTAGTTTGGACTAACGCAGCTGAAACAGGATTGTCTAGATCTCACTGTAAAATACTTCCTAAACAAATGCAGCAAGGGTTAAGATATTACTGTTCATGCCATATCACTGCCTGATCTGCTTTACAGTTTAAAGGGGAAATGATATATAAACCTTAGCACAAGGAAAGCATCATCCCTTTGACCTGCGTACCTTGTCACCATCTCACCCACCTTTCCTCTTGCAGCAAGAAGAGACCATCCAAGTCACCATCCCAGAAACATGAACTGTGATGCTTCCACCCAGCCTGAAACCATGATGTTAAATCCATAGTTTGAGGTTGGCTGGTGCTGGCGTCTCACAGTAAGACACGGGATGCTGGGCAGCAAATTAACTCTGAAACAGAGATGCAGATTTGGCAGAGCACTCTTCACTGAGCTCAGCATCAGTTTTTCTAAATAAAGATGGAATTAAGCAGACACTTGAGACATATCAGCTTCAGAGAAACCCTGCTAATTGAAGGCCTTACAGTTTATCTGTACATTGTGCTAGATAAAGTGGAAAGTTGTTTATAAGGTTTCCATGCATACACTTATTCCCACAGTTACATACTAATAAATTTTTCATCAATTTGAGGAAGAGAAACAAGAAAACATCAAATGGCTCATGCAGCTGAAGAACATGTCATTTTAATAGTACCCAGGCACTTTCCTCCCATGTTTTAATCTTTTACAGCTTTCCCATAGATCCCAGTGCACCTTACAGAACCAGGACTCTGATCTACAGCCATATCTTCATTTTGTTTTACCTGAGATAGAAGAATGGATTTCTCTCTTTTAGCTACAGAGAATTCCACACCTTTCTTTTGTTTAGTTCAGCTTATGGAAATAATTGCACCTCTTTCAGAAGGAGGTCAGAGTATTCAGCAAAAGTCACTTTTCTAAGTCTACTGCCTGGTTTTGAGTCTGATCCAGAAGCAACCAAATTGTTTCTCAGTTTCAACAGTTTCTGTATCAGATTCTAAAGGGTTATTTTTACACTCCTAATGCTGTGTCACTCAGACTGCTGAGCCAAATAGAAGAAAGTTTTTACATCTGGCTTAGAATACAGAATGGGATCTTAGCATACACATCCAGCTTAATTCCAGTCACAAACAGTTTTTGCCATTAATAGAGTAGTCAACACACATCACTTCTCAAAATCTTATGTGTAGATCCATCTCCCTGATGGAAGAACCAGACACACACTACCATCAGTACGTGTAATTAGTGGCAGTATGCACAAAGAGCTATATCCTAACGAGATGCTGGAAAAATACGCGAACCAGTTGTCTATATATAGAAGTACATTAAAAAATACCAGAGAGTGGCACGATTATATCTGGGTGCCTCTGCTATAAAAAGCATTTGTATTACCCTTACTTCTCTGAATAAATTCAAGTGACAGCCCCATTTCATTTCTTCATTCAGTCTGGAGGCCAGATGGCATTAGAATCATTTACTTCACCTTGTTGTGCTTAATTACTACAATCAACACACTATTTTCCAAATTAATCATAACAAAGTAATTTCATTAGTAACACAGCAGGCTGTTGAATTATTAGCATCATAACAGTTTGCAAACAATTAAACTTTATTTGAACCTTAAAAATTTGCAGAGTAGAACATTATTGGAAGATCTAATGGCAGTATAGTACAAATCCAGAACAGAGAGAGCAGAGCAAATAATCAAGTAAAACACTGTACAAAATATGACTTACAATCACCTTTTAAAAAATCAGCTGCTTTCCAGTGCAAGGAAGACAAGTACAACCTAACTAAACAGAGAATAGAAAGTAATTAGCATTTTCTACCGCTGAGTTTTGTTTAAGTAGCATTAACAGATATTTTGTTACCCAAAAAAAAAAAGGTTATGGCATTTGCACGTATTTAAAGCAAGCAATTCATCCGCGGTCCATCGCAGGTTTATTCTAACAGACTTCGGGACATCAATTTTAAGGCAGTTTATTTATTCTACCGACCCAGCCAGGTCTCCCCGTGCTCGCTCCGGGGAGGGGGAAGCCCTAGAGCAGAACTCCAGACAAAAGACACTTCATTCCCCGGCTGCCAGCGGGTTCGAGGCTGGGCGAGCCCGCCAGCCATGGCCGGGGTCGGGACGCCCTCTGCTGGACAGCCGGCGGAACTGACGCGGGCGGCCCGCAGGGGGCAGGGGACGCGGGGCCCGCCACTGCTCCCGTGCGGTGACAATTTGCTGCCACCTAGCGGCGCTCCCGCGCACTGCAGCTCAGTGCAACTTTCTCCCGCCCCGGGCAGCGGGGTCCCGCCCGCCCCGCACAAGCCGCCTCGGCGGCGGTGTCCTCACCCCGTCCCTTGCCGACGTCAAGTCTGTCCCGTCTGCACGTGGTGTCAGGGAGGGGAAGGGGGATTTCAGTCCCCAAACGCTGGTGGTGGTGGAACTCGGAATGACGTCAGGAATCAGGAGGCATTTCGGCGGGCAGATGCATTACACTGCCATGGTGACACCAGAGAAAGGCGCTTTTCTAGCCGTGACATTAACGCTTCGCGTTCTGTACACAACCCTCAAGTATGGTTGATAAAGTAGTGAAAGATCTGAAGCCTATCATCTATCCTTCTAAAGCTTTACTGGTAATGCACAAGATCCATTTCAATTAATATCTCTTATTAAAAAATCACAAGCAAGCTCAGGACCCTGTCTGACTGCTGCTAGAACCCCGTGTACCGTGAAGTATCACACACTAGTAACATCAAGAGCTACACCTGAGGTTGCTGAAGGGATCTGAGTTCAGATTCACGTCACCCTTCCACCCTGCAGTGTTTCCAGGGCCGCCTTAAGCACAAACAGCACAGGCAGCGGCCAGGGGACCTGCACAGGCTCAGCAGTTCAGGGACTGGCTTGTGTAGGAGGATTCAAAAAAAGTTGATCTTGCATGCTAACAGTAAAGCACGTCTCCAAAACAAAAATATTCAAAGTATTAACCCTGACTTGCCCTACTCTTTGTCCACATGGAATAGTATTTTTATGTACTTTCAATTTTTGGCCTCAAAATTCTGTATCGGAGATTAACACTACAGGTAGCTGTTCGTAATCTACATAGAGGTGAAGATGCCTGCTGCACAAATCTTATCAGAAATTCCATGTATCCAGAAAGTATCCAGATTTGACTCTGTGAAAACATCTCTAAGATACCAATCAAATATTCCACGCTACCACAGACAAAAAACACTTAACTTGCCGTTTAGCTCATGCTGACTTAGCAGGAATTGTGGGTTGTAATAGATATCTTTCTTACAAATTTCCACATAATTAATATCTCCAAATCAGAATGCTATCAGAACAGTATTACCACACAGGCAAATTTGTTACATCAGCAAAAGAACCAAACCTTCATTTTGTGGTAAGAAAACATTAATTAACAATACAACACAAAACATATCAGAAAAAATAAATCATTGGCTAAAACATAACACAAAAACATCTGGAAGCAGAATACCTCAAAGGCTTTGCAATATTATACACATTTCCCCAATTTTCCCTAGGAAACTGCACAAAATATAGCATTAAAAGGTTAATGAACTAACACGAACTGAAGAATTCTACTTTCAAAATTCAGCTTAATTTTTTCTAAATCTGAGGAACAAAAACACAGCCGGATTCCCTGGGAGAACACAAACCCACAGCTACACAGAGCACTGCTAATGTGCTTAAGAGCAACAGGCACTATTTGGCTGCTTGTGCCCCATATGTTGATTATTTCCCTAGCATCACAATTCCGTAAGAGGTGGCTAAGAAGAACATTTCCCCAAAATTATGATCAATTACAGTTTTTAATGTTTAATATACACAAGGCAAGGGTCTGACTACACTCACTGCAACCACAAAATGTGTAGGGCAGAGTCTTCTCTCAGAGCCTGGGTCTGTAAACTGCAGCTGTGCACCACGCCTGACTGCAAGTGCAGATTTCTCCTGATTAGGGAGAGGGAAGTTGAAAGTTCATCATTAACCAAAAAACCTCAAACATGCATATCAAACTCTGTCCAAGTAGCTATCCCCTTCCATAGTTTTCTCTAGATCTGTATTGCTGAAGGAACAGAACTAAGTAGAAATCACACTACATTTGTATTAAATAAAACCACAAATGAAAAAATAAAAAAACCTTCTCAAAAAAGAACATAGTTATAAAATAAATCATCTTTTGTACACTGTGGTTTAATATTTCATACAGGAAAAAAAAAAATAAAATGCTTTATTCAAACCTTCAATGTATTTTGCCATAATCTTTATGTTAACAGGACTCCTACAAAGGTTCCAGGAAAGAAATACTTATAAAACAGAGAACAAGGGAACATATAAGCCATTACAGAAGATTGGATTAAAATGTACTTACCCAGGCCTCTCAAATATCATACATCTCCATTAGGTAGGCTTTAGGCACAATGCCAATGTTTCCCTCCATTTCTCCTACCCACCAGCCATATTCATTGTAGTCCTAATTGAAAACAATATGCAATATTAACCTTTAGTCTGATATAATTGCAATAGAGTTTTGTATGCAACTCCTTACGGATGCTTTCTCTTCTATACAGTTATAATAATTCCAACTGCAAATTAAAACATTGCATCTTTTTGTTAGAGGCAGTCACAGACAGAGTTAGGCAAAAGCAGAAGTTCAATTTTTGAAAAGGCCTGGCATACTCAGGAAAATTTCTTCATTACAGCCACACTTCTGTCACACCTACTAAAACTAGACCTCTTCATCCCCTATTCATCACGATATAAAAACCTGATCTTTTTCACTAAAATCTAACAGCAAACTGCTCACATACAAGAATTAACTGGGATTCTTTACATATCACAAGGCTAGGAAACTTACAATGAACTTCTTTTAAAACTACCTGGCTCAAATGTGAAGAGAACAGTAGCTATCTAATATATAATCTTTCTACGAACAAAGTCTATTGCTCGAGGCTTGTGGAAAATTCTAAGGCAGATCTCATATGTCTGACAGATGACTAATGTACTTTTGTTTGAAATTTGTTTAGGCTTAGTGAGATAAATATGAAACAAAACGAATTATAATAGTTTAAAGAAATAATATCTTCCAAAAGCAATACCAAGTAAGAGTATTGTGGGATCCAAATTTAATTTTTTTTCTATGAGGTAAATATTTTAAGATCATCTCTAACAGCAGCTCAATAAATTGTAACAGCTGAAATTGCACACGCACATATATTGAGTTACAAACGAAGCATTATTAAAACAGACCCCATTCAAAATTGAATGATTAGTAAGATAGAAATTACTTAGAACAAACAGGGAAAATACAAAATACACAGATAGCTCTGATAAGCAACATCTGCTTCCTGCTACACTGCTTTTCTGACAAGAAAAGCAAAAGGCTGCAGCATTTTAAATTAACGGTCCTACTGAGATGGAGCTATTATAGTGGCTGGAGATAAAGGGGTTTTTGCTTATAAATAGCCAAGTGCAGTTTAAGGGTTAATGGTGCTTCATTAGAGCCCCAGCTATAATGATTTGCTGCTCGCATATGTGGCCTGGTCAAGAGTTCTCTGGGGTCCCCCAAGGTGCTCTCCCCGTGTTGAGCCCCGAGGAAGCCCTGTTGATGGCCCCGTTTCATATGGCCTCAGCCTTTTTCTTTTTTAAAGTTGCACACAGTCCCACTTTTATATTTTCTTATTCTGGAAAGCTGAAAAACCACTCTTCCATATTTTATTCCTTCACAATTAATTGGTGATTTAAAAGATTCTATCCTAATATCCATAAAATACCACAGTAAGTGTGATTTAAAGAAAAGCCATGTAAGAAGCAGCAGGAAATTTTCCATTTATGATGTGAAAACAAAAAATGAGACAGCTGCAAAAATAATTCTGCCTTCTCCCTGCTTCCACTGCACCACAGACTGCTGGGGATGGGTCTGGTCTGAAGGTCTAGAGGTATCTGAACCTGATCTTCAGTGCAAACTGCTCTCCATGGAAGTTAAGAACC
>VYZU01055394.1:109956-131456 GCA_013401355.1 Ceyx cyanopectus
AACTTCTCATCCTGAAGACGCCAGTAGATTTTTAAGGTATACTGCTGCTTTAAGCACTAGGCTAAAATGTATTATCAATAAAGTGCAATCAAGAGTAGGATTCCTGAGGAATTCATGATCCCAAGATGCCCAAACAGACTCATTATGATACAAAAGNTGGAAAGCTGAAAAACCACTCTTCCATATTTTATTCCTTCACAATTAATTGGTGATTTAAAAGATTCTATCCTAATATCCATAAAATACCACAGTAAGTGTGATTTAAAGAAAAGCCATGTAAGAAGCAGCAGGAAATTTTCCATTTATGATGTGAAAACAAAAAATGAGACAGCTGCAAAAATAATTCTGCCTTCTCCCTGCTTCCACTGCACCACAGACTGCTGGGGATGGGTCTGGTCTGAAGGTCTAGAGGTATCTGAACCTGATCTTCAGTGCAAACTGCTCTCCATGGAAGTTAAGAACCACTTATAAACCCTTCCCATGGGGGTACACATTACACACCGAATCCTTAAAGGCTAAATAATACCCTGACACCGAGGTTTATAATGTTCCAGATCGGCTTGTTTTAAAAATCTATGTTTTATCTTATAATACACTGTTTAAATATACAAACTGGATTTTTAGGCTAAAGTGGAAAATTGCTGAAAGGAGAAGTACTCATGTACACTACTGGAATCCCAGCAATAAATCTCTCCAAGGGAAAGAAAAAAAAAATATTTTTTAAGTCATTATATGTAACTAGTGAAGTGACTGACAAGAGTGATTAAGCAAGTTTTCCTCAACATCAGCCAAAAAAACCCAAATAATACATAAAATGAGGGAAGTGGCTTAGTTAAGTGGTCATTAAATTACACATGACAAATAGCATCAAAAAAGCCTGTGGACTACATTAACCATTGAAAATGTTCCACTTAGCAACACTACATGAACTTAGAAACAATTGCTTTTAAAGAAACATTTCAGATACCTCAAATTAAAATTAAAAGTATACTGCTGCTTTGAAAACTTTCTGTGTTTTACTGCTTGCTAATATACCACTTAGTGCTCTGGCACGAAGCAAAGTGAGCAGATGAAATGAATGTTGATGTAACAGACTAGTAAACTGATTTAAGGATTACACCATCCAGGCAGTATTGCAACACGGAAGCTTTTACTTTACATTACTATTCTTTGCATTGGTCTCAAGAGCAACATGAATCCAAATTAAACTATCTGCAGTCTGTAGAAGTCTGAACAAAAAAAAATACAGTGATACCTGGCTACCCAGGATAGAAAACTTTTAATTCCAGGTTTTAGAATAATTAGATAGCACTCCCTTTTAAACTAAAGGACAGACATTTCTCTTTAAACTCATAACCACTGTTGTCAGTACCACAGAAGAGTGTTTACTAGTCAGGCAGCTAAGCAGTCCCTCCCAACGCTTTCTTGAATATAAAATTCAAATTGATGTATTGTTTCTAGCAACATTATGAAATATAAACTCCTTCATAGCAACATAATTTAATACATTGCTATTGTGAGGTCCGTACGTCTATTAATGTTGCTTATGATGTGTAGAATAAGTCTAATGCCCCCATTTGTGGGAGCTAATTATTTATGTGCAGAAGGATATAAATACAGTTAAGAGCTGTATATTCATTTTTAAGAGCTGGGCACCACAATGCTTTTGCAAGCATTAGTTCAGGTCTCAGGTACCACCAGGTTTACCATCTGGTATCCCTCACTGCATTTAGCTCTTAACATCACTGCTAACATAGCAAGAGACTATACTTCAGAAGGACTGATAAAATAATAAAGAGTCCTTTAATCTACAGGAAACCATTGTAGTCAATTTATAAGAAATATTGCATCCCTTTGTAGGATGTGTAATTATTTTCTATTAATCATGTGCTATAAAGCTACATTATGTGGTTATTCTGTTATCACTAGAAAGAGGCCTGCAGTCAGCTCTTGACAATGTTAGGTAATTACTAACACAAAGCTTCTTTCTCCTTATGTAGAAATGCTATCAAGATCCAGAGGTGCTGTGATGCTCGCTGTATGAAAATAACTCTCCAAAGAAATTCAATAACTGCAAAATGAATTGCTCCCAGGCAAACAGAGCGGGGGGGCAGGGCCAGATCCAGCCAGCCTGCAATGAGGGGAAAGCACAAGTGTGTGGCCAGGGCTGTGCCATGTGGCTGGGAGCACACTGCCACACCAGCCAGGCAGGGGTGGGGGGAGCAAGGGGTCACTGCAGCCCCTCACAAGCACCAGAGCAGCGCAAGACACGATGCCAAATAACACGACACAACCCCCTTAAACGACCACATGCTTTCCAAGCTACTTCTGTGCTTTCACCATCTGTAGAGTGGATTTCTTTTCCTTTTTTTTTAATTTTTCCTCAACAGAAATATATTAACCAAAGTGAAGTAATTTCACAGGGCAATAAGGAACAGGTTATGACTTAACATCTCACATGCCAGAAAAACACTCTGTGCACAGCACACTCTGCGGGCAGGCGGGTGGGGGGAGAGGGGAAATCACATCTGGGTTGACAGGCTCCTTAAATGCTCTCAACTGAACACGTTGTGAGCAGATGCTTCTCCTTGTCCTCATCCCCCCAGTCTCCCTGTACTGATCTTTATGCACCTACGAGTCCGTGATCCTATGAGTACCACTGATCAGAAAAGTTGTTGCACTTTGGTAGTTTATTTCTACCAGTGTTTTCCCCATCTTTTACAAATATATTTTTATACTATACAGAATTCTGATATGCCAGAACAGAAAATGTTTATATGCAAGAGTATTTCCAGAACAGCTTCTCTACCTTTAGAGCAGATCCTCTGTATAAATTAGGATCTCCAGATGCTTTGCACCATGTTAACTTCTACTGACTTCAGCAAAAGTTGAGAACATCTGGTCCTTGTCCAATTAGCCCCTATTGTTCAGTACATATGGTATGTTTTGTGCGTTTGGGGGGTGGGTTTTTTAAAAAGCAAAACAACGACAACAAAAAAGAGTTCCTGAAAATCATCATTGTGTTTCACTGCCTTGAAGAAAACAATGGAGTTGCCTTTTTAAAATAAAAATAAAAATAAAAAAAAATCCCAGAGCTGAAGTGTGTGAATTCAAGATTTTTCTCCTGCCTTCTTCCTGTGGCAATGTAATATTAACATGGGCTGAAGATCTGCAAACTTGAAAACCTGAAAATCAAAATATCTATAGCCTTATTTGGGTTAAAATAAGTAGCCTATTCTGTCAAGCTAAAGATAGAAGGAAGCAGGGAGAAATATTTTTTTTTCAGAATATCCTGGGGAGCAATTCTGGCAAGATGATATTTTAAAACACCTCCAATTCATCCAGGAGATTCAAACTACCTAAAAAATGTCAGAACTTCCTTTGGTGTAATTGTTGAATGATACACTATCAACCAGGGAGCATTTTTGGCAAAGAACAGCATTTTCACTAAAAAGGATAAAAAGACAAATGTTTCAGATAACTGAATGAAACTTCTTCACAGGTAGTAGAGTTGTTTTAAGACAGCAATAAAATAGTCAATCTTTAGCCTATAAGCCTCAGATTTATTGTATGGTTGCATTATTAGGTTTTATTTCCTGCAACGACATGAGACAAAATAGACACCAATTAAAGAGATCCAGTGTAAATCAGGGTAAGCAGACTGAATTCTGAACCAAATTTGGCCCTTGAAAACACCCTAGAATGATAGACGGCTTAGTTAATTTTCCATTAGATGACATAATGTGAATATTTTTTTTTACTTCTATTTTTTTTACATAGGTATCAGTATGCAAACCAACAGAGCTAGGGTCACTTTTCATTAATCTATCTTAACTAACCTTCCTTTTAAAGGCCTTTGCTATCACATTCAGCCTTTTTTTTTTTCCTCCTGTAAGGAATATACCTAAAAAAGCCAAAAGAATGAAATATATAACTTAGCATTGCATTTTAGCTTTGATCATAAGCATCCCACTGAAATCTTATCTCCCGATGCTCCCACTGTCCTCACCTTGTCTCACTTTGCAGAGCTGCCATTCCCACACCACACGTGCTCCATTTGTTTCACTAGAAACTCAAATGGAAGATGCACTTGAATGTCTTCTAGTCACCAGTGTGTTCTCAGTTACATAAAACCAGGCTAGACCTCTCTGGATATCAAATCCCTTTGAAAATGCACATGCTGGAGCCTCAGGACTGCTTCCCTCTGTAGACCTGCTCCTCTTGGTATTCCCTATTTGCCAATATGGGCATGAAAAAATAATTCGCTCAAACACTGATCTCCGTACAACCAGTCAGAAATCAGCCTGACAAGAACAGCCACTCTGGATTCAGGATGCCTTTCACATCTTCTTGCAAAACACTGAATAACTCTATTTTCTGAAGGTTATACAGATGATGTATAAAATGCTTACACTGATTACGAAACAGCTGCACTGTTGAGTTGCAATTTATTTCATACGCAGTAATTTGAGCTACAGAGATTTCTTTGTTTGCCAGGCAAAAATAAGAGTTTGAGATGCGAGCGTTTTAACAGACATTTCTTGTGCTGAATGGACAAAAATCTGCCAGGCTGGAAATATACAAACACTGAATAAACAGAATCTAGATACCGAGTTAAAACTCCACTTTGATGGAAAATTCTAGAGCAAACATTTAAGTCATAGATGAGATTTCCTTGAAGCATAAATACCAGAGTGAGCAGCAGACTATATTGCATTGGCATGTATTGAAATAGTAATGGGGAAGAAGAATTCCAGATTGAGATATAATTTCTGATTTTTAAGTATTAGTTGCTGTTTTAATGCAAATATAAATGAGATAGGAATTAAAATTTTAAAGATAAGAAATGTCCTGAGAATAGATAAGAAATTCTACTAAGCAGGTGATTGCTAACCTCTAAGTACATTTCTATTACTACTTGCATTTGGCTGATGAAACTATGGAATTTCTCACAACAAAACATGCACTTAAAGCAAAACAAATACTGCAAGTGCTGCGCTTCATAAACTATGCGTATCAAACAAAAAAAATATGTATCAATAGGGCTCTTTACTTCTGGAAATGGATTTCTTAAGTAAAGCTATGGAAGATTTATAAAAAGGACTTCTATCACAGTTTGTTTTCCTATTTATCATACAGATCTGAAAACAAAGGCAAGCCCGTAAATGAGCAGGAGTTAAGAGCAACCATCCTTATAGAAAAACAAAGGCATTTCTAATTGTCAATATTAACTAAGACGACAACTGTAACTAAGAAATCTTATTAATGAGTCCCTCTATCAGTAAAGCTTTAAGTTTTGTACTTCATTGTGGGAGGGTATATAGTTTTCTGAAAGTTTCAGTGATTTGTAGTACAAGCTATAAAAAGCCACTTGAATATTCAACAATACTATAAATTAAAAATATGCTAGTATGAGTTTATCTGGACAGATACATTGAGGAATTAATCTGAAAATTTAACTGCTTTTTAAATTAAAAAAAAAGTTAACATGAACTACTGCAATAGTTCTGTTAATCCTGCTCAGATTAAAAACTCAGCTTTTGAAGAAAACTCTCAAAAAAAAAANACAGCACTGTCCCAGCTGTAACTGTACTATGGTCTACATAGTGGGTTGTAGATGATATTTTCCCAAGCAAAAGCATATTTCAACTTGCTTGCTACTTCACAGGCTTTTGGTGGTGGTGACGTATGCTGGAATTATGATCTCCAAAATGTATCCTTTCAAATACAGGTAGAATGACAATGATATGGCCTCTAAGTACATTTCTATTACTACTTGCATTTGGCTGATGAAACTATGGAATTTCTCACAACAAAACATGCACTTAAAGCAAAACAAATACTGCAAGTGCTGCGCTTCATAAACTATGCGTATCAAACAAAAAAAATATGTATCAATAGGGCTCTTTACTTCTGGAAATGGATTTCTTAAGTAAAGCTATGGAAGATTTATAAAAAGGACTTCTATCACAGTTTGTTTTCCTATTTATCATACAGATCTGAAAACAAAGGCAAGCCCGTAAATGAGCAGGAGTTAAGAGCAACCATCCTTATAGAAAAACAAAGGCATTTCTAATTGTCAATATTAACTAAGACGACAACTGTAACTAAGAAATCTTATTAATGAGTCCCTCTATCAGTAAAGCTTTAAGTTTTGTACTTCATTGTGGGAGGGTATATAGTTTTCTGAAAGTTTCAGTGATTTGTAGTACAAGCTATAAAAAGCCACTTGAATATTCAACAATACTATAAATTAAAAATATGCTAGTATGAGTTTATCTGGACAGATACATTGAGGAATTAATCTGAAAATTTAACTGCTTTTTAAATTAAAAAAAAAGTTAACATGAACTACTGCAATAGTTCTGTTAATCCTGCTCAGATTAAAAACTCAGCTTTTGAAGAAAACTCTCAAAAAAAAAAACAACTAGAAGAAAGGTTTTGGAGTTTCTATTCTGTAAGACCCCATGGCACTGCTGCCACACAAAAGCCACAATGAGCATAAATATTTAGGTATTTGTTAAAATATTTTTTGCACCTTTAAAACAAGGAAAACGTGCTTTTCTACAGTAATGACATTAGTCAGGCACAGGTACATGTATTATTGGCCTCTAAGGCTGCAGATCATGCTCACTACACTAACACTGAATTTTGATGCTCAGTTTAAAGCAAATTAGGGGCAATTTGTCTTTGCATAACACTTAGCTATTTTAGGAAGTAAATGTTGCCAAACTGAAACCTTGCTCATTCTTCTCAAAGGCATCCATCTAGAAACTTACCTGCAACATACTGCTCCTCTTGCTTTAATTAAGTAATTTCAACGCCCAAATTTGCTAGCCTGGTTCATAATTACTTCTTTTGGACTAATGATGTAATTACTTGGAAATAAAATCGCCTCTTTTCCCCTCATTTCTATAAAGGTATGTGAAAAGCAGGTAAAAATATACTGCTTAGGCATAACTATTGCTGGGAGAGACAAATATCTATTTTATCACACTCGTCGGAGCAAGCTACACCATTTATATTTCATAGTAAAACAAAGAACTATCACAGGTCACTCAAATATGCTCAATATTTAGTTAATGCTTCATTCTTCCTACTATAATACTGCTATACCTGTCCTTACTCCCTTATCAGCAAAATGTGATTTACAGGAGTAATGTTCCCAGCCGGCTGCCATATGATAGAAAGGCAATAAAGCCAGAGCTAGGTTCAAGATGAAGCTGAATTTACGACACCATTTTGGATACACACACATCGCCTGCTGGCAGCCCCTGCATCTCTCATTTCCAGCCACTAGATGGTGTGGAAAAATTTAAAAATTGCCAAGGATTCCTGCCAACTGCCACAAAATCCAGGTATCGTGTACAGGGTTAGGAAATTTTTTTTTATTTTTTTTTTAAGAGAAGTCTTGACCCACTTCAGGATGGTCAGGTTCACTTCTCCTCTGGTTGTATTCCCGCTTACAAGACAAAGAGCTCGTAAATGGTCAGACCTTGAAACTGAATCGAGTGGAGGGTTAAGATGGATAATTCTCTGGCACATTCCCCCCCCCAGGGACCCTAAATTCAAAGCTGACAGTAGCAGCCAACAGTCATTTTTCTGAAAAAGCTGTAACAACCTTTAAGTGAAACAGGGCTGAATTTTCTGGGCTGTGTTTTGGAGGAGAAATCATTCCCAGAGAGAGAGGTTCTATATATCTGCTGCAGCAGCAAGCCTGTTTCAAGGACTGATTATGGATTAATCTCAGCATTATCACAAGACAGCTAATAAACAGAACAGCTTAAGCCACTGATTTTCTATTCTGCTCCTTTTAAAAAAAAATAATTTTATTTTTTTTTTAATTATTTTTTCACCTACAAGCTGAATATTTTCTAGTCCCCATACTATACTAAAAACACACCCCACAAAGGCCAAACTCATAGAGTGGAATCCATTTGTTCATGGACTTTTTTAGAGGATTATAGGTTTATTTTAAATTAATGCCATTCTTCAGGGATGTTTAACTGCTTGAAAACCTGCCCAATGCAAGAGTGTTATGTGGCCTGTAGTAATGCAATTCAGTTATTAGTGTAAGTGACAATGAAACACCTCAAAAGACATACATGGTCACATTACCATTAGTAATACATCATCTCTATTTTTATATAGGAATATGCATCTATCCATAAATCTTACATTTATTCAAATAGAAGCTGTTCTATTTATTATCCAGAAACATTGCAGTTAAAGGCATCATGGAAGATTTAAAGCAATTGCAAGAAAACTGACGAGTTTGGAACTCAGACAAACAGATGCCTTTAGCTTTCATGCACCTACCTGCATATTTCAATGACTTAAAATAGCTTTGGCATTAATTATACTAAATAGCAATTGCCTCTGAGATATTTATTATACTTTTTTTTAAAAAAGGTGGGATTTTTCAATAAGAATTTGAAAAGCCCAGATTTTTTCTAATATATAGCAAAAAGAGAGATTTCCTTTCATGATTTGTTCAGAAGTAGACTTCAATAGACGTGAGATACATATTTTAGGATGTTTTGGTGGGGGTGATATTGGGGATGTTTGAGGAAAAAATAAGAAAATTAACCAACTTTGAAGGAGAATAAAATTTCATGTTTATACTGCTTATCATCACTTTAAATGATGTGAATTATATTTTACATCTGTTTTGCAAACAGGAAAGCAGAAAAATTAAAAATTGCCCAAATCTGTCACAGCAAACAAATTGGGATCTGAACTGTCAGAGCAATTACGATATACATACAAAACTGAAAGCACTGTTCAAAAAGAGAAACTATCTTCTGTAGTAAGATGTCCAAAAAGTCAGGATCAGCAGTCAGGAAGATTAAACAGGAAGCAAAAAAAGCATAATATATAATTTTTAATTCTACAACGTTAACTTCTGCAAGCAGAAAACACATTGTCTCCTGTTAAATCGGTTAGCAAACGGTAGCCAAGATTTAACAAGTAAATAAACGTGCCTTTAAGTTAATTCCTGTTACGCAACTGTGTTTTAAATGTGATTATAGCTCATTTGACACAATAATTAATTGCGGTGAATATCTGATTGCAAACAATAGGTCTGAAAGGGAGTGCCAGTTTCCCCCACAGAACCATGGGTATGTGTCTTTGTGCCACAGCTCTGTCTGTAACCATGCAGCCCCAGTGCATCCCATACCTTGCTGAGAATGTAGATAACGTCACCACGTTTAAATGTCAGCTCGTAGGGATCATCACCTGTGCAGTCCCACAAAGCTTGATAGAAATTGGCATAATCAGTACTTCTGCTATCTGCAAAGAAAGCAGCATCTAATTACAAAAGAATAAAATACTGGACAACTGCAGCTACTCTTTAAACCTCCACACAGCACAAAGCCATTTATTAGCACACATTTCTCACTTCTCATTTCCAGAACAGCTCCTTCAGAACACAAAAGCCAGTGGAAAACAAGCTGAATGTGAGCCCTTCGCTGGCAGATTGTGTCACTGAAAGACATGTAGCTACAGGTTTTCAATGCATTTTCCAGCTGCAACCTGGAGCAGATAGTTTTCCTCTACTAAAGCATTTCCAGCAAAGCCATGTTTGTATCTCAGCTTGAAGCTGATAACATTGCTAGAACAGAATCAAAAATAACACGTGAAAGGAAGCCAAAGTCAGTATTTTGTAATACACTCCCCCCTCCTTCTCCTATTCCAACAAAACTAAGTAACTCCTCTGAGATAATCCTCGATTGTTCCTTCTGAAATATTGGAGAACTTGGAAACTGTTGCTGAAGCTGCATTTTAAAAATATTTGTGTCAGCTCCAGTTTAGGACATTAAGCTCTGGCTAAACATGCAACTACACCACAGTCATAAACTCATCCTTCTAACAGCATAAGCACAATGGATGTGCTGTGCTCAAGCTGCCATACAGACCATTAACTGATTGATTATTTAGCACTCTTTGCTCTGTGATAGCAATAACATAGTAATAAATGCTTTGTCATACACTTACAATACAGATTACATGTATTGAAACACAGCTCTTACACACTGTTAAATACACTGGGTGCTTCTGTTACACTGCAAACTATTTCCTGCTTTTAATTCCATGAGAATGGAGTGTGGTGAGTTAATGCAAAAAGAATGTAAGCAATACCACTGAGCTGACCAGTTACATTATGTATACACTAAGCAGACAGAATGTATATGTACCAATAATTTACATCACTGTAAACTCTCTTCTAGTTCTGATAACATAAATATCTCTGAACTGGCAGGATCAAGGCTGTCCTCTGTTTTGTTATAGGAGCCTTGAACTTGCTGGTTATTCCAACATAGTTACATTTGCATGTTGTTAGCACTCTATGCCATTACTTACAGTTTACAACTTAATCATGGTTGGTTAACTTTCTTACTGAAAAAATCCTGCTAAAATATCAAGTATCAAGCAATAGAAAATGCCATGCTTTAAAAAATATAGCAGTACTCAACCTGATCTCCCCTCATGCGACTAATACTGATTTTAATGTTAATATTCTCTGTATGAGCAAGAGCTTGTTTTCTCTTTATCCATTTTAGTTCGTGTTCTGGGCTATCTTGTTTTGATGGCAATATGGTCATAAGGCTAAATATTCACAACCTTGGATTTAAAGTTGCTCTGCAAGCCAGACACCATTTAATTTTCCATTAATGGGCGATTAGCAGCTCCCACTTGCTCTGTATCAGTAGGGGATGTTTTGATTGTTAGTGCACAAATTCTGCCATCACACCAAAAGCAGCAATATATACACATGTAAAACCTCCCAAGCATTCAGAAATAAGAGATGTGGCTATTGCATATGCACAGACAGAATGATTTCAAGAGGAAGGCAGAACCAATTTGAAATGCTGCACCTCCAAATTTTGGCCCTTCCCTTTTGTCAGCTCATTATTCACCAGTTTAGCATTAGGCAATTATACACAGTAACACAGGCTGACAACAAAATAATTTGTGAGAAATGTTGACTCAGAATCTGATATTTAGCACTGACCACAGTTACCAGCTCCATCTTGTAAAAGATCCTACAAGCCTACACAAGGAAAAAACTAAAAGAGCTATTCCTTTATATCCTACATTTCACAACTTTCAGTAGTTGTCTTATTGATTTGGTGTAAAACACATGAATCAAGACTTTTACTTCTTCAGAATTGCACTTAAATGAATCCTGACTTTTCACACTGACCTTTATCACTTTGAGGTCTGTTCTTCCCTTGATGTGCCTGAAGCAACTCCTCTTTTTTTTTTTTTACCAACTGTATTTAATATTACTAATCTTTAATATTAAATACCATTGTATTTCACAAGAAATGGCTAAGTGGGATTTTGGATAGGTTGCTTCTCAGGTAATATTTTTTTCAATCCAGGACAGCCATCTGGATGAACAACTATCCAGAAGTTTGCAAAACTATTCCACAAAGAATTCCTCATGGTTTTCTTCTCCCATCTCGGTTTTTCTAGTAACAGTTATAGAAAAAAACAGATATTTTTGTCCAATATACTGATGAAAACACTTCAGAGGTTATTGGATGGATGAAGCAGCAACAGGTGCCAGCCTTCCTGATGGTAGGTCTCAGACTGCCACCTGAAGTGGAGTATTTTGTCTATTTATCTGGACTCAACCTCTAATCTAACCCAATCTGTTCTGTATAATCTTTCTCACTTCCCTTGTCCTATTGTTCCTTAGTACTCAAAAATCAAGATATTTATGCTGACATAGAACATGATACTTAACTAAAACAGTGATAACAGGTAGAGAGGGATAGCAAAAAAAGACCCAGACAGCCATATTATATAATTGAAACTCTTCAGTGCTTTGGCATTTTTAAGTAATAGGCAGTTAACAGCAATGAATGTAAAGTTACCCAGCACAGACTGTCAGCATCAAAACTGGAGGAATAAAAAGAACTCAAGTCTGCACATTAATTGAGATATCTTAGGTCAAGAAAAGAGTAGGAACAAAGAAAAGTTTTTACATTTAGCAGGCTGAGCTCACAGACAATTTGCAGAATATCTTCTATAAAATTCAGGTTTAGTAAAGCTAGGCAATAAATTAATTTTAAGAACGGACGCACTGTTTATGTGGAAAATAATGAAATATTCTTGTCAGGGTAGATATTTATAACGTGATGCCTATCAGAAATGCTGGTCAGCTGAGCCCTAAAAGTCAAACAAATTTCCAGTGTTAACTGAGAAAGATCAGATCATCAGAAAATTATTATTTGAAACGAATCTGATATCTGAGGAGAGCTGCCATGGTATTTTCAAGGACATTACACAAGTACTGGTGAGACTGACAAGACTTCTCATAGCAGCTGATGCTTTTCAGAAATGAAGGTGCTAAGGTTTTCTTAAAAGACCATACAGAACTTCAAGAAGACACATTAATGAAAAAAACATGCTGTTGGCAACTCTCTAATTGGATTGACCTCATGCTCCATTATGACAACACACTCTTATAATTACAGTAATGTCTAAATGAGTACTAAATATTAAGGCTGTAATGAGTCATGTTGTTTTACACGTGTTTTTAGCAGAACACAATGCTGACAGCAGCTGATGACTTGGTTCTTGTTTCCTTTCCAAGAAAAGCAACCCAAAACTGCTCACAGCAACCTGCTCCTGCCTTCCTGCAGGGGTCAGGAAACCAGGTCTGTGTTTCCTCTGCACAAGCTGCCCCAGGAAGAGCCCTGCAGAGCTGCTTCCTACAGGAACCTTCCTGCCCACCCTTTCCTTGACAGCCCTGAAGAATTATGTGGGGGAAGGAGAGACAGGCTGCGTGTCAGTGCAGGTCACAGTCACAATGCAGCAGATCTCAGAAAGGTGTAAGGTCTGATAAGAAGCAAGTCTTCTCTTCTTGCCATGTCAAATCACCAAGAGTTTATCTAAAGGTCCGTGCCCTTGAAGCACATATATATCTTGTTTTTAAGCATAACTGGAAATACCTTTCTGTCAAGAAAAGTTGTCCAGCCATGTGACTTTATGTGGTGTTTGCAGTTATTTTTCCCAGTCCTAGAGATAATTAGCAGAGGGGCAGTTTGCCAAGCTAAAGCCAAGAGAATATCCTTCACAGTCTTTCTGGGCATTTGTGTCCTTTTCCCATTTTTATGCCACTGTCACTGGACTCTGGCATTTCTTCCCCAATTCATTTGCTTGCTGTGGTAATCATATGCAATGAAGATATGCATGGCCAACATTTAAACAGGCTACAGATCAATTAGTGGTCTTAAGTTTATCTGATTTTTATCAAAGAAGACAGAGCTTTGGGTCGATTGTCAGAGCCTGTGTCAAGTTGACCTTTTCAGAGATGTCTGCATTGCCAGTCCCCTGGGCAACTTGTTGTCCCCTGTTAGTCTCCGAATGGCAGAAGTCTGTTCTGCTCAAGCACAAAGTATACACAGATGTCTATATTACATTCTTATAGGTTTGACAGCAACTGCATGTTGTATCTATAAACTGTCCTTTAGCAGTGACACTTCCTCAATGATGATAAGCTAATTTATGCATCTAAATCTCCTTTGTGCAGAAATGAAAGCTAATTGAGTCATTACACAGTAATTCAGGAAGGAATACCTTGAATAAATTGGCTTACTTTAAAAATCCTTCTCGATTGGATTTCATGCATCCTAAGTGGTGCTAAGCAGTTTCCCTGCCATTGAATACCCAGGTGAAAAAGACAGCTTTACAGAACTGTAAAAACATTATTTTAAAACAGCAAAGGGAACAGACAAGAAAACAAAGGCAAAAAGAAAGTACATGCTTAAAATAAGGGGAAAGATTTGAATTACCTGGAACAGTGGTAACTTTCTCCTGGCTTTGTTCTTCTGGCACTTCAGCCTCTACACAAACACATTCCTCTGCAAAACACATAACTGCAAGTGAAAGTCTGAAGGGCCAGCTCAGCCAACAGGAATGACAGCCCACCTCAGTCTGAGAGACAACACTACATTTCCAGATTGTGAGACCTGTTTACTACTTTGCATTTGTACAGAAGTTGGGTTGTTGTTACTTCTGTGGTTTCCCCCATCCATCCAAACACTCCAAGACCTTCGTTTCAAAATCTCAATTACGAACATATTTCCCTTTTCACTCTGCTCTGAATGAGGCCATCTAGAGCTGCAGTTCTGCTGGCTTTCAGTCATTCTGAGACAACTAGAATTAGTGCCCTATTCTGCTACGTACATTTCTTGCCAGAATAAAGAAAAGGAAACTAAGGCTGGAAAAAAAAAAAAAGTGTCCATGCAAGAATTCAGTTCTTCAGAGAAGTATGGAGACAAGGCAGAGGACATCTCACCTTCAGCACTGTCATACAGACATCCCAACTGGACACCTGCATGATGGGAACACAGCCACTTAGATCCCATGCACCCACTGCTCCTGCCTCCTGTGCCTGGCCATGGCCTTCAGCAAGCCAAACTTGCAAATAACTTGTGCACATTGGGGAAACAAGCAAAGGGAAAGCCTGGCAGCAATCAGCTCTGAAGCATGTTTTCTGGCTAGCAGACTTGGAACACTCTGAATCCCCACAGGCAGTTTTGAGGGATGTGCTCCATACTCCTTGTCCAGTCCAGATGAACTTTCTCACGCCCACACCCTCCTTTAATAAATCCACACTCCATCAGTACAGGGACATCATAGCTGCTCCTCACATTTCATCACCAACTATTTTGCTGATGAGGCAAAACAAACTATGAGGTTTTTAGCTGTATTCTTTCCTTAGGTTAATAAGGAAGTAGAAACAGATTTCTCTTAGCTTTATGGTATATCAAAACTGACAACGCTGCTGCACTGCACGAGGAGACAGTATATTGATAAATCCACTTCTCAAACAGGAATTGGACTTGTAATACATTTAAACTACTTGGCTTTGCTACTCATCACATCTTAAACAGATATTCATGCTCCTTTTGAAGAATATATTTCACCAACTAATTTTGATATTTTATTAAATGACAGGCAAGAGATAGGAAACTCAGAACTTTCCAAATGTTCCTTATTGTGCAGCTTTTATGTAATTGCTTATCTACTTTGACAAAGACTGTATTTTATATCAACAGTTCAAAAGATTTTTAGCCTCGTAAAATTTTAATCTATAAGACTGCTCCTGCAAATATGAAAGCAGATGTTTAAAGCACAAGAGTAGACCTGTTGAAATGAGTATGTGTAATTGCTGTTAACCGATACACGCAGTCCTGCAAATATTACATCATGGGATTTATTCTACAAAGAGCTTTGAAATTCTGCCCCTACTATGACAGTAAGAGTTACTGTGCTCTAAGTCTTGACTAACTAAAAATCTGTCTGTGGTGAATATAAACTGTTATTTAAACCAACAAAACAACAGAATAGGAAAAAACTGAAGCTGTGGTACAACACAAAACACTCTGAACTATTTACTGCATTCAAAAGTATTCCCCCACTTAGTATAACACTTGTTGCACATTTCCAAGTACACTCATTAGTTTATTTTAAGCACTCACAGTAGGAGCATAACTGCCAAAATCCATTCTGGCATGCTGTGCAGAGCACTAGGAAACACTGCCATTCTGTGGCTTCCCCATCACTGTGACATGGGCATCACTGAGTTCATGGGTAATATCATCCCATTATCAGCCACATTCTCTAGGATTCTTCCCTTTTCCCAGAACAAACCAGTTCCATCAAACACACAGAGTACTTTGTACAGGTTAAATAAATGTTCATATTACACATTACTGAATGTCTGCACCTACGTCAACGAATGTGTTGGATGTGCTGTGGATTTTAACTATACCACTGTCATGGTAATCAGACTAGCTTGAATGGAGGTATGACTTTAGCAGAAGGTATTTCAACTAAAGTAAAACAGCAGAGGAGGTTTGAAAACTTTTTTTTCATAAAGTACTGCTGAATATGTATAATTACATTATGGTTTCATGGAAAAAATAGAACATATGTATTCTTCTTCCTGAAAAGGAGAAAATAAATAAATTCTATTTCCAAGAAACAAGAGTTCACCAAATCCATATCTGAAGATGAAAAAGTGTCTGAACCAACTGAATACTGAAAAGATCTCAAATTCGAACAAAGGGTGTCCTTATTAGCAAACTGGTTTGGATCCCAACCATACCAACTTTGCTTTATACATCAGAGTTGTCACAGAGAGAAAAAGTTTTCAGTTGAAATTATACTGGAAGAGGCATTTCATACACACAGTGAACGTGGTCCAGCTGTTAACAGACACTCAGCACACAGAACTAGACTGAAGTGACTCCATAGGAAACCATCTCCTACTGAAACACAACATCAGATCCTTGGCACAAACTTAAGCTTCATTAATCTGTTGCAAACAGTCCACATTACTTGCTAACACAATCAATGCTCACAGTGGAGAAGATGCCACAGGCTTGGCTTATGATGGTAAACAAGAACTTACAGTTCTTACTAGTGTTTTCTGGTATTATTCTGGAAGTGATAACTATGTGTGGGGGATGTCTCTTAAACACAGCAACCCCAGCTCCCCCAGGAGCGATGGCTGTAGTCACCCACTGCGTGTTCAAGCTTGTGCTGCACCACTATAGACTCAAAAGATATAAAATTAAAAATACCATCAATGTCCTTCTGCATCATTAAGATACTGTGTAAGAGGAGTCATGCAGACATTTCAAATGATCTGGTACAATGTTTCCTGGGTATTTCTTCTTCACACCTTCATTACTTCTGACATAAGAAAGTATTCTTCTCCACCACCTTCTCACTATGTCAAAATGAGACTAACCAACACTAATCAAATGAGTTAACTCTTCCAGAGATGTAGATCTAAAGAATCCTTGCAGTACAAGTTTTGTTCTGTACTCTGCTGGTACTCATAGACTTTAATGGCAAAGAACTTAAAAAAAAAAAATAAAAAATCTTGTGATGACAATGAAACAAGGAACTAACTACATTGGATAAGGGTTTAGTCCATGAAAGCTGTTGGAAAGAATTTACTTAATTTGCATTCTGAAGAAAAAAGAAAAAGAATCACCCTATCATAGATGATTCTACCATCCACACAACTTAAAAGTGAACAATGAATTCTACACTAGCTGAGTTTTTTACATGAATCGACTGATTTATTTTTTTTCCTTACAATTTCTTTTCCTTAGAGGGCAAGGTTGAAAACAAAAAACAAATCAGACTACTTGAGTATAAAAGGGAAAAGAGTTTGGCTTGAACAGTGCATTCCTTCAATGGAATGTGATATCTCCATGATAAATATGCATAAACTTAGCAGTTTCCTCCACCAACCCATTACTTAATAATCTTTTTACATTAGACTCTAATTTAATGGCATTATTAATTTGCATTCTACTGCCTTCTAGTCTCTGACACATCGTCATTGCACAGTACTAGTTTCTACCTTGGATAATCCCAGTTTGTGGGTGAATATATTCAACACTTCAGTTAACAGTAAACAAAACCAGGTCAGCTATGCGGCAAAACCCAGCAAAGCACACAGATGGTTGTAAGGTTTTCATTGTGTGGTTTCCATAGCAATCATATTGCAAATCTGGAAGCCTCCTGCAAATAAGCAGCTTGTATTTACATGCCTCTTGGCTGCAGTGTGGAACTCCACAACATGGGAAGTTGTTATTCCAATCACATATTGTTAGGGAAGTCACTGGAAGATGTTTTGATCAGTTCAGATTAAACTACTGCAGCAAACTGATTTTTCATCTATTTCATAAAGGTGCAAGCAATCACACATTTGTAATGCATATTAATATACATTTGAAATCTCAGTGTGATGTCAGAAGGTTACAAGCATACAAACAAGCCTTGCAGGACAAATCACCAGAAATATACTTGTATTATTAAATTTTTTTATTTTTTTTTTAAACAGTCTTTACTATTGCATGCAGCAGGGTTGACAGACACAGGCAAACAAAAAGGTGTGCACATGAAGAACTCTGCTGACAGAAAAGGAGAAGGTACAATGGCAGGGTGACAACAAGAGTATTACTCCTCCACACTGCTTTTTTTTTGCTACCAAATAATGACTCTGCGCAACTGTAAATAATAACTTTCAAACATGAACAAATGCTCACTGTGGGAAAGAGTCAAGACCTTTTCTCTCCCAGATTTATAATTTTATTAATTGATCTAACCCCATAACAGATGGGTTATTACTCTAATAAGAAACATAAATCAATCCAGCTATGCAATTTTTTTCTTTTTATTGACTAGAACTGACTTACTTACGAAAAGATTGTTTGTTTAGAGAAACATTTCAGAATTCCAAAGAGAGGGTGCAATAAATAAGCAAAACTTGAGAAAAAAGTAATTTTTATCACTTTAAAGGGACACCTGTTTTCTGCTGTTTTTCCCCTGTTTTCTGCTCCCCAAGGAGTCTTGAGAGTATTCCCATTATATACACACACCTGTACACACCTATACACTTCACCCAAACTCTTCTAGGTTTTCACCTAAGCAGCTTGGTAACCCACAAATCCTTCACGTGTTGCTTGATACCAGGCTTATCTACCTTGGTGTGAGTATTTATAATGGAAAAGATTTTCCTACCCAGTGTCTTCTTTTAGACTCTTGACCCACCCGTTCTGTAAGGAGAGATTTCCAAATCCAATTTGCAAAACTGTGGTTTTGATAATATTCCAATAATTCCTACAGATCTGCCCCTTTCCCCTAGTTCCTCACAGACATGACATATTACTGAAAGATTTCTGTGCACATTTTAACCAGCTCCTAGAAAACAGCCATCATTTAAATTCTAGAGTGAGTTAGGGTGAGCATATGCACCACTCTGAGCAGTATTTGGCTCCTTTGGTGCTCCACACTAAGCTGTTCAGCAGCAGTTATTGTAGGCTCTGTGTGGTTTAATGGTTCACATATGAGACAGCCAAAGCTAATGACTCTATAGAACAGGATTAGCTCCAATTACTCAGTTTTATCCAGATCTTGCCAGGTATCCGGATGTGAGGTTTCCTGAATTCCTTGAGAAATCTTGCACTTTTTTTTCCCCCCATCAGCTGCACTTCTTTTATCTTGAAAAGGTGCTACTGCTCATCACTGTTTCTCCCAGTTGTGTAAGCAGTCTGAATTTTCAAACCAACCACCTCAGCTAGAAGTGAAGCACTGTCTCCTACTGCAAAGACCTGGGAAGTTACCTTATCACCATCACAGAAAAGATTAGTAGATTTTGTTATGAATTATCTCAGCNATACCTTTAACTTCTTCATAAATGCTATCATCTACTGATTCACTGCTGACTTGCCCAACATCATCATACTCCTCTTCATCCTCTTTGAGAATAGCTTTAGATTCCACATCTAGGTAACAGGAGTTTAAAAATTTAATGTTCACTAGAAAAGAATATCTAACAGAAAATTATGCAAAATGAAAACACAATTCTTCTTTGACCTAGTGCTTACAGTACATTCTGCTGATTTTCTTACAGTGTTCATAAGGGAGAGCTTTCACAAGAAATAGTATTCTTGGAGAAAAGCAAAAGTCTTGCAAAAGGAGAAAAGTCAAATAAATACTACAAGGTGATTAAAACTAGGATTTGCTATTCAAAATGTACACAAGTGGGAACAGTACATCTAGGAACAGATATATGAATGGGAAGAAGCACCATCACCAAGCAGCAATGGCAATAAAGGCTGTGGCTTTACTGGCTGGCTTACCTTGAATTAAAAATTTGACTTGCTGTACCCATTCCTCTGCTTCTTTGGGAGTGGCAGCTGTAAACTATTAAAGTTTATTAATAACTACTAGCAGTAATGACAAAAACACAACTACAATTTAATTAGCAATAAAAAAAGAGGGACTGTAGCATTCTTGTCAAGAAACCATTAGTAATTCTTTTCATGTCTTCTGGTACTTTTCTTGCAAGGATGCTTCTTATAATGTACAGCTAATTTTGACAAATTTACGTAATTGAAGGAAAGGATGATGGATTTGAAACTCTGATCAGCAGCTGGCAGCTGTGCAGAAAAAAAGCTGCTTCTCTTCATCAATGTCAAAGCCAGAACTGATGAACAAAATTTGCCCTTGACAATTAGAAGACACCCATGAATTTCTTTAGACTGCTGGGTACAGTTTTCTTAAAAATGTTCTTGTCAGACTCCAACACACAACCTGACAGCTTAATTAACTGGCTTTCAACTGCAATCTCAGATATTTAAACTTATTAAACTTACATTCCATATTGATGTCTAGCTGATAGATCTCTGAATTGCACAGCTGATATGCACCTTTACGGAGATTTTACTTGCAAAGCCATGACCAATACAATATGTATTTAATACTGATATTTTCACTTTTTTTTTTATCACGCTGAATATAATAGATCTTAAAATGCTGACATTGAAATGACCAGTAGATAAAGATGACAGATTTCTTTGCTCCTGTCCAAAAAGATAATAATTTGAACACAGAGGTACATTTTTTTTAATTTTTTTTTTCCCTAATGAATGAATATACAATGTAGGGAAGCAAGGGTTTCTTTTTTCCATTGAGATGTCAGTGAGAGTTGTTTTACTGAAACGTTAATTCAGTAACTGGAATTATAATGGCTTTATCAATTTAATTTCAAGGCAACATAAAAAAGTCCAACCTGATAAATGCGCTTATCAGGAGCAGAGATTTCAAAACAGCAATCTTTCTTTGCATCCTTCCGAAGGCTATTATTCATTCTGATGCTGTAGCCCTCCAAGGCAAATTCACCTTTCTGTTGTTTGTCTGTTGGAGATAAAAAACAAAGTTAGAGCTTCATTTACAACAGTGAATGTGCCTGGCTCGGCAGGTTATCGTTTATTCAGATTTTGGGTTCTATTTCATGAATTTTACAAATAAGAGGGAGGTTTTCACCATAATGATTAAGTGATGCATCTGGAGATCAAGTCTGATTTGAAAGGAAGATGTACACAGAAGTACATTTTCCTGTAGGATGCATAAGGAATTCCACAGGGGGAACTGCAGACGGTCCTATTCAGCACGAAGTGCCTGTTACGACATTTGTATCTAGGGAAAGCCAAGAAGTGTTCCTTGCAATACACATTTCCTATAAATCAGTGTCTCTTGCAGGTTCAGTGAATGAATGAGAAAACCTGTCTAGCGCAGAACTTGCTGAGCTTCCTTCTGAACTCACCACTTCACTGAAAAATAAACTTCAAACTCCTTTCAAAGCAACTGAAAAAAGCTTCCTTTGACATTCTCCCACCTGTTCCAGTGTGCCTCCCTTCCACGTGGCACAAAGACAGACTGAATTTTGGTTTAAATTCTGGTGGCATGTTCCAAAAGCTTTTCTTTCAACAGAGCACATGTTTAGTTACCTAATAAAAGCACTGAGCCCTACCACAGTTTATTATGTAGAGCCATGTGGCTGTTTTGAAGACAATTGTACTTTTCAAGGTTCTGGCTTGGGATTTGTTTATTTCTGGTTCTGGTATCAGAACAGACCCAAGTTGAAGTACACTACGTGTTGGGTAAGTGGC
>VYZU01055394.1:141182-159014 GCA_013401355.1 Ceyx cyanopectus
CCAACTGTGTAACTGCAGAACCTACTGAACACTTCACCCAGAAGTTTTCCACTCAGTGAGCTCCTTCACCTAGCTTACGCGGCAATAGCGTGGTGTCTACACCTAACAGAAGGAAGAAAAGGAATGAACAAGTGCAGCCAGTCCTTTTGGAGGCAGCCTGAACTTCCATCAGAGTAACTGTAGCAGAAAATGCACCCTCATTTAATGATGGTGAAGAATATAAAAAAATTTTAAAAAAATCAAGCCAATCTTGTTCCTTTGATGCTGTAAATGAGAATTACAGAGGCATTCCAGAATAGCACAGCTGCACATGAATGCAGTTTGATAGTAGGGGATGGAGCGAAGGTGCACACAATGGAGAGCTGGAGTCCTAGTGTACTCAGATACTGTAGAAATGCATGTGGGAGGAAAAAGCCATATCCTAGAATAGCTCAGCTACTGTTGTGCCAGCAAGCAGAAAGAAGTGGAGAGAAAAGCAGAACAAACAAAGATTTCAGAGTGATAAAGTATTTATAGATACTATTAGAATCTGCATTTAACTCTGTTCATCTTGAAATTAGAAGCCTGTAAGATCTTGGGGTTTACATGGCTTCATGCTAAATGTAGTTTCACATACTTTTCCACATGCAGGATGTCTGGTTCCTAAAAATACTCTCCAAAGTGGTAATTCCTTTTCCAGCTTTTGGAAAAGTCCTTTCCATACCCATACATAGACTTACTGCCCTTTTAGAGAGCAGATCTGAAACTGAACTGACTTGTTTTTTCTTCTTACCTTTACTCTAGCTTTCTTAGAAATCTAATTTTTTAAAGCAAGAAACAGAGGCAATAATTGAAACATTAGTAGCGCACCAATTTGTTTATATTGTTTGCTTATACTCAATAATTATTTTTATAATGCAATTTAAATAGCCAGTGTGCCTCTCAAGGTCTGAATTTGACATTCTTGTAGTAGAAGATTCAGTACTCATTAGATAAATGCCTTTGCCATCAACCTGCTACAACAGAGTCCTGTTGAACATTCACTATTCCTGCAGATTTCGGTTAAGGATTTTGTCAAAATAACATCCAAACTAAACAAGAATTTTTGCCTTTCCTATGTGGTAGTTTGGAGAGGGAGGACTAAGAGGAAGGTCTGTAGTTAAAAACAAAATGGTACTTCAAGAGCTTTCCACTGGGTTTGTTTTCCTCTTTCCTAGAAGCAGAAATCTGCAAACTTAGCATGTGCCAGATACCCAGCAGCCTGGGCAGCTGAGTCACTAGGACAGATGTGCAAATACTGCTCTGATAAGCCTTCCCTTAATATTGTTCAGAATTTAAACACAAAATAAAACAAAACCCCTCTTTTGCACAAATAGTATGGCCAGGCCAATGGATGGGCTATTTCTATCCGAGTATTCTGAGAAAAACAAAATGTTCATGTCCATGTTAAACATGGACACGATATAAATTTAATACATGGACTACAACTTTTCTAAAAGCCTCTGAATTATCCCTCTCTTCAATATCATATTACTGGCAACAAGGCAGATACCATTCTCAAATTATAAAAGTGAAAATAAATTTTTAGTGCCCATTAACAGGGGAAAAAATTACCATGATGTTATCAATTACTGCCTTGCTCAACATTTAGCTGATCCCTTCAATTTGCTGAGACAGAAGGGCATATAACATTGTGGCCTAGTGAGGAAGAAATAATGAGGCCATTAATTAGTTCATTTATAAAGCAACAAATTAACTTTCCTTCTTCAGATGCACTTTGAGGTATGAAAGGTTAGCCTTACCACCTAGGTGCTTGAGTACACAGGAGCTGTGTGACCTGAGCTACAGGTTACATTGCAGTAGATGCTCCTGCTCTGGCAGGGGGGGTTGGACTCAAAAATCTTCATGGTCCCTTTCATGTAACTAACTGACCAGGAAAAAAAAAAAAAAGATGTAGGTGACTCAAGCCCATCTATATTGCAGGGATAAATAATATTGCTTCACTATCCAATGTTGCACCAATATAGGAGAAAACAGGAGGGAACAGGGAAAACAGCCTTTTTTTTGCCTGCAGGCATCACACTGTTAAAAGGATCAAAGAATGCCAGAGGCTGGAAGGGACCTGGAAAGATCATACAGTCCAAATGCTTGTAATCTCTTAGACATACAGAAACACATACACAAACAGTCATTTACTGCATTTTCTAGGCTTTAGCTCGTACTGTATTCTCCTGGAATAGTTCTCCTATTTTTCATTATTCAGCTCTGAAGTAATGATTCTGAAACTTTTTGTTATATCTGTTTGTGAGCTTTCTACACTTCCATACTGCTTTCCCAATGTTAAAAGGAGAAAGTTAGGAGAATTAAAAGTGTTTTGGAAGCAACAAATCTGCACAATATAATAAGAAGGCATCCTATAACCTCATATGTAGCATTCAGTTACATTTACACTGATATTTAAGTGTGAACAACAGATCTTGGCCAATAAAATACACACTGCACCAGACACAAAATATCCTTCCCATATTATTCATCTGTGTGTCCAGTTGTAAACACACAGGATGCAAACCAACCCCAGCTGGGTCTAGAAATCCCTGCTGCATCACGTCACACAACACACAGGCTACAGGACTCCATTGCCCATTAAAAGTGATACAGATAGCAGAACTAAAAACGCATGGAATCCCCATCTCTCCTCAAACTGGGCTCACACCAATGAGGGGGAATTCTCCCATAGTGTGAATCAGCTCTGGAACCTGCCAGAAGACATCTGCAGGCTAGGGCAGATAAGCATGGCTTGGACAGATGCTATCCCAGCAATTCAGAAGGAGGCAGCAATTTGCACAAAGCCACCCAAGCAGACACTTCAGGGCTGTTCTACAGCTGGTAAGAACACACACAGGTTTCCTACATGGTCCAGGTGGTTTGGTGCAGCAGCAAAGGTCACAGCAAGATAAAAGCCCCAGTATGACAGCTGCCATGGTGGGTGCCACTGCTGGCTGCAGCAGGGGGAGTGAAAACACTTCAAGGTTTTTCCAGTGACTAAATGGCAGATCCCTTCAGGGTTGTCTCATCACACACCTCATCCACACCAACAATCCTCAGCTAAACAGCGTGCCAAGCAACAGCACGTTGATTCCAACCCTACCAGGACAACAGTTCAGCTGCAACAGCAAACTGGTTTGCCATGGAACCACAGCAGTCACTGCTGTTCTCTCACAATGGTGATCAGCTCCTGCACTGGAACTGGCATCAGAGGGCTGAGAAAATTCCAAGTGACATCCCAACATTTACACCAGATTCTTTCTGAAGAGGCCACCGAAAGTGAAGCCACCTTCAGAAGCAAGCATTAGTCTCCATTACTGGCTTTTAGTTAAATATATTTCTTCATTTCTACTTTTTTCAGAACATAAGCTATTTAGAAAGAAACATGGAACTTGAATTTTTTAGACTGTTTCCAAAATAGAACCATCTTTATAGAACTTGGAAGGTGTAATTGCTAAAGGGTTTTTTAAAATTAAAATACTTGGACAGAAAGAACATTTTCTGTCCAGGATATCCATTGAGTACCAGCATACTGTCCAATCTAATAGGCAGCTGTTATTGGTACACAAAACAGCTTTTTGTTAACAACAAACTACTCTTTTAAAAGTTTCACTTGCTTTCTTAAAATTACTTTAGATTTACAGTTTCCAACTCCACTACAGCTTTCATGTTCTTCCATGCATTCAAGGACTCTTCTTGTAGTTTATCATAACAATTATAATTACCTTTGTCACTTCCATAATAATAGAAAACGGCCTTGCTGATAACACACCAACGCTTCTGCCATTCAAAGCCAAGAAAGCTGTGGTCTGCAATTAACAGAATTTGGGTTATATCACAAACACATCATTTCTTTCCAAGGGGGAGGTAAAAGGGAAGTAGAGACAAGAAAGATGCAAAGAAAAGGAAACAAAATCTGCGTGTGAAGAGAAAAAATGGATGGCACTGAGAAGGAAATTAGAAATCAAAATTGGTGGTAAGAAAACAAATGGCAATTTGAAATCATATAGAGGAGTCATGTAACATTAAAGACAAGGAAATCATCAACAACTTCCTAAATATTTCCTACTGTTATTGCAGGATTCAAGTGACAACATAAGATTCATTGAATCAAGGTAAATATTGACTGAATCAAAGCTGAGATCAATATTTGCCCTCCTGATGGAAAATAAATCTCGATGCTCACTGAAATATGAAGTCAACAGATGGTATTTCTACTTCTACTTCTTAATGTTTGCTTCAAAAATAGCTGAAAGTCTCTGGATTCTGGCTGGCAGCAGACTTCCAGAGCGTGGTTTTTTAGTCATTGAAGAAATAAGGTTTTCTTTTAATATCACAGGAGCTGTGTTGTGCTTAATTATGTGCTTTGCATAATAATGCTTCAACATTGCAGCTTCTATTCCATTTTATTTATCACTTTATAGGAGTTATCTGTGTGTAGAACATCAAACGCCAGCTTTAACAAAGTTCCTTACCTTTTCTGCGTTTTTCCAGGTATCCAGCCTTCAGAACAAACGGCAGATCCTGAGCTGCAATAGGAGGAAACTGATTCCCTGAAAGAAAAAGACATTCTGTAAAGCACTGATATTCAAGGAAATCTTAGCATTGGCATGAAAACTGGTAGCATTAATAACCTTATGGATTTAGCACTCTCAACAGGCAGGAAAATAAAATAGAATAAAAAGAATTCTAAAAACTAGTATGTCTAATTATTTTAAGTACAAACACCTTCTAACAATTTCAGAGCTGTTGCTGCTGTCCTCACCACTTTAGTAAGGAAAAAACAGCTGTGTAGCAGGTCCTGCAAGTCTCAGAAAGAAAGCCATGCAATCAAACAAGCTACAGCAACTTAGAAAACACGCGTTTGTGTTTTGAATGTGGTCTGTAAAAAAAAGTTTGATAACAAAAGCAGTAAGTTTTCAAATGTACATGCAAAACCAAGTACCACAATCATCGACAAATAGGCAATCATCAAGTCCTATCAATAGAAGCATACAAAAAAAAAGAAAAAAAGGACTGGTATCAACAGACAACCTCTGTGCTCATAAAAGCACCTTAAACTATGCAGTATGGGTTAAAGATCAGTCAACTGACCTCGAACCAAAAACACTGTCTCTGGATGAAAGGGATGCCAAATCCCTGCATTTTTAGGTTGTCCCTTAAAATACCTTTTTAATTTTTCAGTCACTGTCCACAAATGAGATGGTTTAGGCTGACGTGTTCAAATAGTTTTGAGAGGAAAAAGACAAGAAAAAGAGATAGGAAAACACAGAGAATATAACTTTTTTTTAAAGTATGAAAATACTCAAAAAGATAATGCATTCCTTAAATAAAACAACTGTCTCTTTGGACAATAAAATACTTTTATGGATTTCACAAGGCAGTAGATAGATTTTTATGTACATTGACATCTTCACCTTTTTTTTTTATTATTTTTAAAAATTCGAGGAGTACAGTAGCTATTATTTCTGCTTCTCTGGAATTCTTACTACTGTGCTAAAATGAGAAGAGTTATTTGCTCCATGTACATGCACAGTGAAACGATGCAGCTGGCCTCCCTCTGCTTGATCATTTGCAGTCACCTAAATGTTCCTGTTAAACAAGGATTCGATGCTAAGATGCTGCCTGGTACATGGCACGTATGCTACTTAAAAAGATGATGAGATGAGGAGTGGAGGAGGTGAAAAGTTTTACAAATATACATAGTGTGCTGCTTTATATTGGTCATTGGGAGGCATCAGTGTGCAACACTTCCAGCCTCACCTCACCTAGCAGGGCTCATTTCAGAGCACTGCATGCCCACAGATATGCAACATGTCAAACCTAATGGAACTAAATTAGACCATTCTTTTAATTTTTAAATGTTTTAATTTTAAATTTTTTATTTTTTTTTTAATTGAAGAATTTCAAGCACTGTTTGGATCTAATTGCATCCGTTACTGCTTGTTTGGGTTTTGAGGAGGAACTTGCACAGTGATCATTTAGTGAGCAGACAAATGCAATGGGACACAAAAGCCCAGAGAAGCAGATACTTGGAGGACTCCTTAATGTTATTCTGTCTGAAGCCAGAAACTCATCTTAACTTCAGAAAGTCAAAGTTTCCCTTTCAGCTTTGCTACTTCTTCTGAGACAAGCTGGGATAAATTTAACAGCATCTTCTCAACTACACCTACTTTGCACAGGACACTGAAATATGGCAAAGAAAATAAACTGCATGAAAAAAAAAAAAAAGCAGTTTTCCACTGTTGTGATGAAAAGTCCTCATCCTCCTCCTCCCCTCAGCCTGTACAGAAGCCAGTTTGTCTGCTCCTCAGAGCAACTGAGGCAGCAGCTCCACAAACCCAGCAGCAGCTGGTCAGCCCCACTGCCACTCACAACCTGTCATTAGCTGAAGCAGAAACTGATCACATGCATATTATCATCCTTCTGTCAGACAAGCCTGGGACTCAAAAAAAAATATGATGGAACTTTAGTGGAAAGGCAGGCAAAACAGACCTGAGTGTAATATCCCAAAACACATACAGCTGTACATGAAAGAAAAGGCATAAATCTGGCTAAATTCCTTCTTTCAGTGCCCTGCACCTCCGAAAAAGAATGGGATGGAGAATTAGTGGTATGAAAGGTATAAAGTATAAAGGAAAGAGGAAGAGCCACCCCTCCTCAGATTCTCATTAACCACAGCTGCTGTGCATATGTGGTCCCAAAAGCAGACACCATCCCACCTCTCCACTGCAAGAAAAGCCATGAGGGGAAGAAAAAAAAAGAGAGAATGATATCTTCCTTAGAGTCAGCATGGACAACTACTCAACTGAAACACCTTTCTACAGTTCTTCCTTTATTTTTTATTTTTTTTAAATCACTTTACCCTCTTGTCCACATCTTAAACAGTATTTCAAGTGACCTGCAATCCCTAGAGAGAACTCCCAACTTAGAGTTAGGAATCTGCACAGCAGGTTGGGGTGGGTTTTTTTCCAGTTGCTTTCAATAAAAATGTTGCTTGACTATTCATTTGAAATAGATTAGGTGAAGCATAAGTAGATTAAAAAAAAGTATCACTAAAGCAGTACTTTGTTATAGTAAAGCAGTGTTTGCTTACATCACACTACCAGCTGAGATTGGAGACTCAGTTAACTACTGCATGGAACTTGGAATAAAACAGGTACTTCTGCAAAGAACCTGTTTAACACAGAGGAAAGAACTGCAAGAAAAGAAGGTACTAATATATTTTTTTAAATAAAGAACTGTGAAGCAAATTCTACTTGCTTATATTACATATTCCTTTAGAGTTGAGAGCTCTGAATTCCCACATATTATAAGCAAAATTATAAGCAAAATGTTTCCCTTCCATCATGGATGCAGGTGAAATGGGCTGAATTTCAGTTTCCTCTCATTTCACTGGAGATTGTCCACTCTAAGAAATGAGCTGTGGAGATGCAAGGGGCTGACATCATAGGGATGCAAGGGAGCACCTAAATTTGCATTTATCTATGCAAAATGCATTTATCTTTATCTTATTAACTTTCCCCAGCATCACAGTTATTTAATGCTCACAAACTCATGGTCTAGTTGACCAGCAGATCAGAACAAAATTGCTCTACAAAATTCAGACCAGCAGAGACTACCATGATTTTCTTACCTAGTTTCTACATCTGCACAGTCTGTTTCTAGATCTACCTCTCAAGGATTTTAAACCAAAACTGTTTGAAAGGCCCATAGTCTTCCCTGTGGTACACAGCAGTTTCTGAAGCTGGTTTCTACCTCACAAATAATATCTTGAAACTTATTCTTTTGATGTGAAAATCAGATCAATAGTATCCAATATCTGGGGAGATTATTGTCTTGCATCTCCAATATACAGTATAAAATGAGGGAGGTCCATCTGCTTAGTGTTACAGACTTCCCTTCTTTCTTGACCACCCACTCACAGATGAATCTCCTAAAATAATTTCTTTTCTTATCCTGGTGGGAATTAGTTCAGCATACTGCAAACTATGCTCCACATGCATATTCCCAGACTGATGTGTACAAAGGCCATCAAAGACTAGATCAAAATATTTATGAGGCCTAAACCTTCAAGTTTTATAAAGTAAATTACACATATAATGCACCCAGCTCTTCCTCTTGGTTCTAGACACTCTAGTGCCAAGTGAGCAGCTGGCAGTTATTATAATGCTATTGCTGCCAGGCCAAAAATTCCTCCAGTGAAAAGAAAATGAAATGGTCTCACTCAAGCATAAAGCCAGCTTTCCTACCAGTCATGCCTTGACTTGAGAAAAACAGCAGTGCTATGAACATATGTGTATCTATGTACATGTTTCAGTGCTCAAATCCAGTGCATCTTGTATCTACAGAAAGACCACAGACTACAGCTTAGCACCATTTTTACAACTTGGTGATAAGGCAAGTCCAAACCCTGAATGATGATGCAATTTTGCACCCTACTACAATAGTGGTCATTTAAAAACAGCATCAGTGTCACTTCACATGATAAAGCATAAAATCAAATTATTATGCGTGGGATTTTGATTTTTGAAGGACCCGATGGTGTTAAAATTTCATTCTGTATGCAAAATAAATAAAGCAAAAACCAGGCTGTATTATACTGCACTGTATATCAGTAGGAATATTTTTTATTTCTTCAGTGTGGGCTAAGGGATACATAAATCGAGAAGTAATTAGAGGTCAATGCATTCTAAAGAGGTGCTTAGCATGCTTATGGGAAGTTAAACAGGGGAAGTGGAGATAAGTGTTCAGCAACAGCTAAGTGCTTGATTACAGCTTGTTTTCCTAGTAGAGGATCATAAGTTTAACAATAATAATGGCGAAGACTAAAATAAGAATAATTCACTGTTCTTCATGCCATGTAAGTAAAAACTGCCAGGACAAAATACATTGAATTGATTATATGGAGGAAACAGTGATTGATCTTTCATTACTTTACTTTTAACTAAAAAACAAAACAACCAAAAAAACCAAAACAAAAACAAACAAAAAAACCACAACACAAAACCAACCTAAACCAACCAACCAAAAATAAAACCAACAAAAAACCCCACACCTAACACACCCCACCACTGCTGCACAGTATTATTGAAAATTCTTTTTTATGGATTCCTTTTGGCTGCACTGAGGACCTACTTCAGTCCCTCTCCAGCTTTCTTGGAAGCCCCCCTTTTAGGTACTGGGCAGGCTGCTCTATGTGTCCCCAGAGCCTCCTCTCCTCCAGGCTGAACAACCCCAGCTCCTTCAGCCTGTCCTCACAGGGGAGGTGCCCTCTCCAGCCCTCTGACCATCTTTATGGCCTCCTCTGAACACACTCAGGTCCGTGTCCTCCCCAGACTGGAGCCCCAGAGCTGAATGCACAACTCCAAGTGGCGTCCAGAGGAGTGGAGGGAGATGTTCAACCTCGACCTGCAGACCGTGCTTCTTCTGAGGCAGCCCGAGCGGCTTTCAAATTGGTTCTAAAACATCCATTGCTACATTTTGCATAACAATTTAACAGGGGAGTTTCACCCCTTGATGCAGATTGGACTTTCACATCAGTAATTATTAATATTTCACAAATGAAACCCACAGCACATGACTAAAAAAACCAAAAGTAATGTCTTCTGCTGCGAGCAGGCATGATCCCCCAGGGATATAAAAGGGGCCACTGCACTCTTCACAGGAGCAACCTCCCCACTTCTGCTGTTTCTCAAAGATTGAGTCAAGAAGACAGAAAGAAGAGAGAGCAGTAAAGAAAAGGCTTCCTGTATGAAGTCTCCTGCTCATGCTGCTGTAATATAAGGCAAGAAAATAGAAAAGTGTGCTTAAATCCCTCCAATCCCTCATTAAAATCCCTAATTCCAGCATGAGACAGAAAGGTTCCAATCACAGCACAGCTAACAGAAAAGTGTATCCATTGCAGAGACTGACAAGACAAATTTTGACTATGCAATAAGCAGCTCAGCTTTCTACTTTGTTAGGAGACATAAAGCCTGCAGGAAAACAGATAAAAAACAATGCCTCTGCACTGCAGATAGAAGCAAGTCAAAACAGACCATCATGGATCAATTAGAGGTATTGAAATTCTCATGAAATGATGTAGGCAAGCTGAAATTTCCCAGCACCCTACCCCAGACAAACACACACATCCAATTTTGATTAGACACCCAAAGTAGATTCAGAATATCTACATGGTAGCTGAACCACAGAAGGTACTGTTAGCTAATCAAAGAAAATTAAAAGGCTGGGAATAAATTGTCTGCAGCTAGAATATGACCAACACGATGTCAGACTGCATATGGATAGAATCTTTAATCACATCATGTTTCCTGGATTCCCAGATGACTAATAAGAAGAAAGTCCTATAGGTTTACCAAACAGCAAGTTAAAAGCTAGTATTTAATATGTTTAGGTCAAAAAACCCCACAATTTTCAGCTTAATATCTAAAACATCTGTGAAAGGTGATAATGGAATATAATTGTACACTGCAGTTTACTACTATTTTTTAAGTAGCCATCTGGTAAGCATAAGAATTGCTTGGAAATAACCACACATTATAGCACCTTAAGAAAAGTTTATGGTTATCAGAACTGGAAGGTTCCTATTACTTTTTTAATTTTGTCAATGTTTTTTTCAAGTTAGTACTTTTGACAGAGCTCAAATTTCATTTTTGGGCAACTGGCATATTCTGTTCAGAATAAAAACCTAAACTGAGTTAATCAAAATGGTTTAACTGAACGTGAGAAGGATTTAGTATGTTTTGGCAGAAAGAACTGCTAAGTGTCATTTTTTGCAAAGCTAAATAATGATATTAGAGAATCAGATTTGAAAAATAGTAGTATACATTATTTTAGCTCCAGTATCCTAGTAATCCAAGTATTTATTACTCAACACCATTTTGACAGATCTATGAGGGCTTAAATCACATGAACTCTATGACTCACTCAAATTTTAGTAACAGCATGCAAGCTAGATTCTTCACAAATCACACATCCATTAAACAGAAAGCATATAAATTTTCTTCCTCTTAATTTTATCATTTCCCTTTTTTTCCCCTGTATTATTTCTTATGCAATTTCTGTTGTTTATACCTCTTTTCCTAAATTGTTAGGCTTTTTACTTCAGGTGGTTAATTGCCCTATTATTTATTGAAATTAAAACTTAAAAAGGAAATAAAATAAAACACAAAACAGTACAGTTTGAGAAGTGCCAAATTTAACTGAACAGAAAAACCATCCAATGTGAATTTCAATCTGCAATCTGGCTGTTGAAGCAGGGGAGAATTTAACTACTGTTCTCATCAGCAGACTAACAGACTGGAAATGCAGTGAGCCATACTGAGAAGGAAATTCTCAGACTACCACAAAAAAGCAGCAAAACCTCTCAGTGTAAATTGTATGATTTGGAAGTGACATGTCAAGCAGCAGCCCTCTCACATTAGCTGTGTAGTCTGTGAAGTTCCAACTGATGTGACTCCTGGCCAAAGGCTTGGCCTGCTAATCCTCTGAAAGGAAACACACATACATACAGAGTATTTTCAATGCTCCAACATCTCATATCCTTCATCAAAAAACTTTTAACATGACTGGCAGGAGCTGAAAAAAATCTTTCATCTGGGTAAAGCAAGAAATCAGAATTCCTAACGTCACTTAAAACCAGACTCACATCTTTAAAAGTGAGACTTGCAATGAAAAGGTCTGTGACAGCTACAGGTTTTATATTCCATATTTTATGTATTCCTGCAAACACAAAATGGCTTGAAAGTTTTGCCTCATTGCCTCATTTTTTTTTTAATGCATTTCTTCTACTACTGATAATTTAAGTAGCATGCTGTGGTCAGTGATCAGGGAACTATCACACACAAAGCTCCTCTGCAGCCGAGAGCCCATTTGGATTAAGAAGACCACATTGCAGTCTGCATGTAAAAACAAGCCTTTAAAAAAAAAAAACGCAAAACAACTCACAAGAGCCTTTCGAGTTTTCCCCATTTAGCATGCAAAATGCATATCAAATATAATTCAGCAGCAGAAGGAGGAAGCTGTCGTAGAATTAGTCTTAAAAACGATGACATTGCACAAAATCACACTGCAGATCCATGAGAAAACTTAAAGGTAAAAAAAAACCCATAGTGACTAACAGTGGTTTGATTTCTAAGTACTCCGAAAGGTAATAAAAATCAAAAGTTTTTATTGTTGGAAAAACAAATTACTGTTTACAAAACTTCTCTCACAAGAGGGTTGGTACCCTGAAGATAAATTCTCCATTTTTTCTGTAATGGCATGGGACCAAAAATAAAATTTAAAAAACCCAAACAATTCCCCACCCCAAAAAAATAGCCTACCACCCAAAAAAAGAGCAAACAAACATAAAAGACAAAAGGGAAACACAACAAGAAGCCAGCAGATTATTATTCTGCTTGCTGAAAGCTCTCCAGCTCTAAATTTCAGTGGTCCTTCACCTCGGAGTAATGAGGATTACAGGAAAAAACACCATCCAATATCAACTCCAAGTTTTCTGAAGGACCACACTAATATTTTCCACTCCACCTGAAGTCTCCAAACACTCAATGAAGCCACCAAGAGTTCTGGCAGAAGCTGTTCTTCTCTGAACAAGAGAGAACAGATCAGACCTGCTGCTCCAATTCTCCCAAAGTCCCATTTTGTTACAACTAATTATTTGAAATGCCCACTTGAATTTTTCAGTGACCTTTCTAAGTGATACCAAGCTACAGAATTTATTTCATTTTTCATACATGACTATTCACTTTCTCAGAATACTCTGTGAAGTTCTTACTGGTTTTAAGATCAAGTAGGAATATCTGTAATAAAAAGCTTGCAACAATTCTTTTTATTGGGATACTGTCTATGGGACTGAAATCCAAAGGGGAAAGAGGATCCATTATATTGCCTTGCTAAGTGACAGCTTGTCTATTCCTGTGGGAAATGCAATTTCCCATATACAAGCTCCCAAATCTTCAGCATCTGTCTTGGGAAACGACCAAGTGTTAAGGGATGGAAAGTTCACAAAGCAGAGGTACCATCATGTGCAGCAACAGGGATCACAGTCTGTGATGAAACAAAGACCTGAGATTGAATGTATTATATGAAATAGTATTATGGTCTGTGGTCATAAGTGGGGTAGGACTTACCCAAACCATAATAATCTCAGATAACTTGTAACAACAGAAAAAGAGCCAGACAAGCCTTCAGGCAGGCAACAGAGCTCATTTGTGCACAAGCTGCCATTAGTTTTTCTTTACAGAAACATATACAGTCCTCCACAAACTTGGCTTAATGCAACTACTGACCATAAACAGTATCACTAAAACCAGTTAATTCCCTTTTTTTCTGAAAACTTCTCATACAGTATCTTCTTCTCGTTTAAAATGTGTTGATTCCGTTCTCTTCAAAAGTGCACAAAAACAACAAAGCTATAAACTGGTATTGCCAAATTTCAATGGAGCAGATTTTCAAGTTGAGCTATGAACACCAAAAAAAAAAAAAAAAAAGGGGGGACTTTTAATGGAAATGCTGACACAACCTTAATTATGACAACACTAATGGCGCCGCTAAAATAAATCTGTTGGCTTCTGTAATGCCTATGACAATCCCATTAATATGAATGATGTACACTTCACACAGCACACTACATAGCAACTGCACAAGTTATATCATCTTTCCAAGTAACAAATTAGTAATCAATATTTGTAAAAGCAGACTAATCCTTTGTAAAATCACTGGTTTAGTGATTGAAGAGTTTGCTCAATTTACACAGTTAATCCCTCTTCATCTGCTTGAGCCCTCTATTTATTCCAACCACTTACAGTGGTAGCTAGAGCAGATTAATACATCCCTCCATGCTAAACATGTCTTGACAATTGACCCAGCATATTGCTGTCAGGGTAATCTTTACAAACACTGAGCTTTTCTTACCGAGCCTGAAGGCAACATTTAGAAACCAGAAGTTTACAAATAGTCTCAAAGATCCCCCCTCACACATGTTATCACTTTTCCATTTAATTACCTCTTGGAGACAGCATCTACTGTCATATTTTATGGCCTCAAAAGGTATTCTCCAGACCTTATTTTAAAAAGTATTACAATGATGAAGTCACACGCAGATATTTATTTTTTTTTGAGCAAGAAATTTCTATAGGAACAGGAAAAAATAGCAAAGAATAAGTTGTAGCATATTATTACAATATTACAATACCATCTGAAGGTTGGAAGAGGAGACACTAATCTCCCAGTTCTCTCTCTTCCACCTTAAGAAGCAATTAGACATCTAAACATCAGGGACTTGACTAACACCCTGAAGGTAGATGCACTGATACACACAGGGGCAAGTACTGAACTTCACACCTCTGTCATTTGTGGCTTCCTTATTAGCTCGAGTGTAAGAAGAGGTGTAGGGGACAGTTACTATCCTATAACACACATGCAGAGTACAAATCATTTTTTGGAACTACGATTCTAGCTCTTCCCTTGAGGCAAATTATCAAAAAAGGATGAAACATAAATCTTACTGGTTAAAAAGCATACTAGAATTTAAGCATTTAATTACTTTTTAACAAAAAAAGGCATTTTGTAGGTATGTGAAGGATTATAAATTGCACAGTGGCTAATATTTATTCATCTTTCTTCTGTTATTTAGATGTTCATAAATCGAAGGTCACTGAGCTGGAAGCTGTTGCACAAAGTGCTCTTAAAAAAGATTTTTGCAATACGCAGTACTATCTGGCTTAGGAATTTTAAACTCCTGGCAAAACTCTCAGCAGGGACTTCTGCAAAAGCAGTGATGCTACAGTTCAACTGTTGCTCAAATATATAGCTGGATTATGCAAATATCATCATCTCTAAGCTGCAATACTCCAAGCAGTCAATGACACGAGCAATTATGGTAAAGACACCTATTGCAAATTATATGAACATGATGAGGATCCCCAACAGCACCTATATCAGCTTCACCTTCCCCATCCCACTGACTGTTTCACTGGCTGCAAAAGCCCAGCTGTGCTGAGGCTCTCCTGAACAGCCGATGGAGGTTGAAAGCACCACTCAGGTTTTCCTTAAAGCTTTCAGCAACGTGTCTAAAACCCACAGAGTTTATTTAGCCACCTGTTATGACTTCTTAAAAAGATGTGACATCATACTTGGGAGTGCTAAATTTTCTGAGATTTCATCCAATATTCTTCTCTAGACTTACGCATTCTCCTGAGAAGCACAGCTTAAGAAGCTAGCTGCAACGACTGCTAATTCAGTCTCCAAAAAGACAGGAGTGCTAAAAAGAACGAAGGACTAAACAAATGCCACCAAGAAAGTCTGCAGCTGCAGCAGAAGTCTTAAAAATACATGATATTTCCACAAACTCTGTCCCACTGCCATCCAGGGAGATGCAGTCAGGGGAACAGGGAGCCAGACCACCAGTTGGCACCACCACACGCCAAAGCAAAGCTAGACTTCTGACCTGCAGCACCTCCAGGTGCCAACAGACACATCACTGGTGCCTGCAAACACATGGTGGAGGGCTGAACCAGCACCAGGACACCCCGTGAGCTGCAAGTCTCTGCAGGGCTCAGCCAAGCAGCTACTGCTGGTGCCTCGGGCCAAGCTGCAGAAGGGGAGAAGGGAACCAGCTGGAGTGGTCAGAGTGCAGGTGGGGAAGCAGAGGCAAGACTGACAGAACAGAATGCTGAAATCCTGAGGAGATTTCTGTGAAGGCAGCCAGGGGGAATATTGCCTAAGGTGTCTGTTAACCCTTTAACACCCACAACGGGCTTCTACAGCACCCCAGAGCTGCAGCGTTGACCACTGCAGAATAAAGACTGAGGCATTATAGGGTTATAATTGATTTAAGAAGACCTTTTCAGAAGCTGACAGGCAATTAAGTCTTCAGTTTAGCTCTGAAATATTTACAGAGTCTCCAACTGCATATCAGACATCTCTGAGCACATCACAATTCCAGTTACAACTAGCAGTGTCCCCTTTAGGATTTGTAAGCAACTTTCATACAGGTAATGTAGAAGCAGCATGGATTATTTTAGGTTTTCTGTAAGACAAAAAGACACCATCAAAAATGTTTTGAGCAATATGCATTTTCTCAAAGAATGCTGTGGTTTTACCCATGTTTTTATACTCTGCTTTATCAATTTTATATATTTTAACTAGTTAACAGTCCAATTCTGCTTGTTCAGTATGGCATTTCAACAGCATAAAAGATGCAGGAACATCTGTGCTTTTAGATATCCCAACAGAAACAAACATGCATCTGTGACAATTAATCCGTTCCATGTTCTCCAGACAGGTTCCTGTCATGCAGAAACAGGAGTGAAAAGATGTACTTGAAGGAAAATTTGGTGTTGAGGATGATCAGTACAGTGCAAAAAAAATATACACAGAGGTTGTCAACACCACTGTCATGGAGAGAAAGGAAAATTAAGAGTCATTTGTTATGCCCAGTTGGAGGGGTCACTAATGTTATCTTGCACATGATGATTTGATGCACTAACGTGTGATTAATGCTTGCTCAAAGGATTCTGCCAAGGTCTCTAGGTCACACTAGGACTTTTTTTTTTCCAGATATCCATAAGCAGAACAGTAATAATTCTGTGTTTTCCTCCTTCTTGAGAATATTTTTATGTCATTACTATTAAAACAAGTAGTCCAATAGTAAAATGGCATTAAAAAAAAAATAAAACCTGCAAAAAATCAAATGCTTTAGAATCATATTTGTACTGCATTATTTTAAGTGGTGAGTTCAGTTGTGACAACCACGTTCTAACACCTTCTATTCCACGAGGTTTTACAGCCTCATGTACGTGTCTTAATGCTTTGGGATAAAATTGCATATGCTTGATGGTGAATTTTTATGCACATTGTGTAAATTCCTTCATGTGTTCTTACATCTCTTGCCAAAGCTTTAATTCTCTTTACCTCCAACATAGATTAGGAATTTTAAATCCTTCAATTTATGAAATAATTAATCTATTTTTTTCAATTATATTAATATATTTTAATNCTTGGAAATCTCAAGTGGAGATAAATATAGAGGCATATAATTTTCTGTCTATGGATAAGCAAATGGCTTTTTATTATCTAAGCCAAAACCATCTCCAAATGAATTTGTTGTTTTTGTTACAAACCATTCTTAGCAATATCAGATTTTTTTTTTTCAAAACTACAAAGACTGTAAAATTTGTTAGGAAAATAATTTTTTCCCCCTCTAACTTTCCAGCAGCTCCAAGGGGAAGATCATTTGATAAATCCTCATTACATGGCATTTGCTTCAGATCTGGAAATGTAACTGTGTGGTTGTATTTTTCCCTTTATGGCTCTACGTCCAAGTGTTTGATAACAGACCGATTTCTATCTTTTCCATGTATTATTCTGCTTTTCCACGGGGTAGCAGTGTGCTTCAGAACAAGGCCACCACTGTGGGAATATGAATGAGTACACAAAAATCCCTGCAGAAAGCAGCTGTTCCCTCTTGTACTTATGCAAATGTAAGAATCCTAAGTAAGGAGGGTAGCTTTATTTCACAAAGACAGAGAACAACAGAGCCAAAGTGGCCTACAACAAAGTTTTTGTAGGAAGCAGTGAACTAAAGGCTACAAAAAAAAATAAATACAAATTCTTCTTAATATTCTTAATCATGTGAGCCATCCTTCTGAGGAAAATACCAATTCATTTTTGCAAAATTCATCCCCAAAACTTTTTAAAACCCTAAAGACAAAGATGCATCTTTTCTAAAACATTGAATTTACTTATATGATAAATTTTTTAAATAAGACAGAAGTGTGGACATTTCCCCCCCCCCCCCCCCCC
>VYZU01055394.1:171669-229522 GCA_013401355.1 Ceyx cyanopectus
GAGGGAAAAAAAAAAAACAACAAACCACAACAAAACAAAACAGTGTTTCAGAATTCAGAGGTAATTTTTTTCCATCCATTCCACAAAGACAAGGCTATAAAAGGTCTCAAATTTCTCCAATAAAAGTGGAAATTACATCTCAATATTCTGTCAGAGATTAAAAACAGAATTTGAGATGAATTATCCGATACAAAGATGGAAGTGAGGGTGCTGCTTCAACATCTACAGAAGTAGAGCACTTTAAGACAATTAAATGATTTCCCTGCAGGCAATGTCTTTTCAATCCAAGCTAATGACATCATTTAAGGAGGATGGTCCATTTAACTGAAAGGATCTTTTACAAGGCAGACAGACAGAAGGCAATCCGGGAATGTTTTCAAGGACTTCCCATATTTCAGAATTATAATGGTGAAATGCCTACATCAAAATCTTCAACTCAAGCATTAATCAACAAAATGAAAGACTAATTTTATAAGAAAAATGTAATAAAACTCATTTTAAGAAGTTTTCCCTTCATTATTTTTTCCTTTAAAGGAAGCAATTCTCTCCTAATGGTAATTATGCTGCTTTGGAGTAATGATAATACTCAGGCAGCTCAGTTTTAGGCTGCTGTTTTTCAAGTGAAGCCAAATCACTTCAATCACTTGAAAGTTTAAGAGTAACTTTCATAGACTTTTCCACCAGTTTATGTAAGTTAGCTGTGATCTTTCAGATAGAAAGCAGGATACTATTTCCTTCAGAACACACTTGACTACTTTTGGAGGGTCTATGTACCAGCCTTCAAGTGGCACCACCACCTTTTTGTAAAAGAAAAATCCCCAATGCCCTCAAATGAGCCAATAAGGGAAAACCCAAGAGTTTTAGTGTCTGTATCAGCATCAGCACACTGATACCACCTCTGGGGAGGGGCTGAGTGACCCTATACCCTGTATTATCTACATAATTTTCCTGATACTGAAAAAAACAAGAGCAGAAGACACAATTTTTTTAATAGTTAACATTTTCATCTTAAAATAATCTTATTAAAACTAGGACATTATACAAAACTACAAACAGCTCTTGTACTTCAGAAGGCAGCATCAGTTTAAAGCCAGCCAGAGAGTCTTTTTACCATTTACAATAACACTCAAAGACATAGAAGTTGTATACACGTTGGGATGACATCTGTTAATAAATGATGTGGTTCTGAAGAGAGGAAAAAAAAAAAAGTTTACCCTATGTCCTTTTAATATCCATTTCAAATTGTCAAAAACTTCAGAAAGCTGGGAAGTGTGAGATGTAATGGGGAGGTATGACCGTGTAAGCAAGAGCTAGAAAATGTAGAGCTAGTCCTGGCTCTCAACCAGATTTCTGCTGCAATTTTGGACAAGTCAAAGCTACTTTGCCTCTGCTGCTTCTCTTCATAACAGAAAAGTATTCACATCTCCCTAAAAAAAGCTGTGAAACACTGTTGGGTTTCATTACATCTTAAAAACAAACACACACACACAAAAAAACCCAACAAAAACAAAACCACACAGCCAATTCAAGGGAAAACCATTTCATTTTCAGACCTGCTGTGCCACCTTTTCAGAGCCATGTAAGCAGCTGGAGGAGGGGAGGGAAGGTCACAACAGGTACAGAAGAATTATCAGTGTAAGGATCAAACCTAAAGGACAAATTGCAGCCTCATCTATATATCTAATCCTCACAAACTGTGAAGAAATTCTTTACCTGACATTCCTGAGAAGACACTAATCATAGAACTTGGAAAAGGAGAAGCCAGCTAATAAAAAAACCAAAACAAAACCAAAACCAAGACTGGTCTGGAAATTTATTTGAGGTTCTCACTCAAGGTCCTTCCCAAAACACACAAGCAGCTGTTTGATACCAACATAGTACAGTAGATATATGTACCTGATTTTATTATCTAAAAAGGAAAAAGAAACTAAACAAAAACTCCCTGAAAATATCTGTGTCTGAAGGACAAAGGCAGAGGGAGGAAAAAAAAAAAAATCATATGACAGTGTATTAGAGTGGCAAGGGAATTTAAAGACACCATATGCATTAAGTTATATTTCCTAACTAGGGCTCAAAAGGCAACAAGAACTGTAGATTCCTCAGAGCTGTTCAGTGTTAAATTTACCCTAGGTTGAAAAGATCCTGGCAGCACAGCAAAACTGAATTAATTTCCCTTCTCAACAAACAAATTTGTAAAGAAAAGTCCTTGTCAACTCTATCCTGGAAAAGGAAAATAAAATGCCACTTACATAAGCATGGTAGTGGCTTAGTTGTGGCACACACTCTACCCAAAAAATAGGTATATATCCATATTTGCACATTTGGTGTTTTGCACATCTTAAAACATCCCTTTATCTTTACCTATCTTGAACTATACCACCAAAAAAGATCCACAGTAATTTTATACAGACTACTTAACATCATCTGAGAGATGCTTCTAAATTTAGAATGAAGTATTCTTTATATGTATTTGTGGTTATGTTCATATACAAGACAGTCACCCAATACCTCTATCTGTTAATGAAACTTGAAGCCTAATTAGCAAGATGAGGGGAGTAACCCCAGCATTCCAGACGACCTCCAATATGAATAATTGCATCCACCTATGCAAAATCTCCCTTGTCATTTCAATTAGGTGTGATATTCCTCATATCCTGCTCTTCAGTTGCTGCCTGTTATTATATTATTATCCCATTATACTATATATATAATATATAATATATATATTATATACATATACATATATATATATATATATAAAATTATATTATTNATCAAGCTACAAAAAATAAGTTGACCAAGTGTAAGTATCTATATGGCAATTTAGGAGCAAAAAAAATTAACCTTATTACACTGTGAATGTCTCATAAATTTAGCCACTAAATAAACACCTCTGCCTACTGTCCAGGAAATCCTACAAGTACATTTTGGATTAGGTTTTCTTTTAAATTCTTCATCCTACTTAAAAGAAATCCTTCATGGAAAAAAAAAACTTTGGTAGGTTTAATGTTGACATCTGGGGCTTATTATTGCCTCACCATATCAGAGAGCTTTCAACTTCTCTTTTATCTCTGAATTGGCACTGAAATGGTTATTAGTAAGTAAACTCCTGGATGTGACATTACCCATGCCAATACAGCCCCTTTTATTGTGCACTCTTGTTTTAATTCTCCCTATCCCTTAAAAGACATACGTTTAACAGACTCAGAAATTCCACTTAGAAAGATACTCTAGTCATGAAAGCTAAAAGACATCTTTTATTTAGGAATCTATACAAGCAGATATCTGCATCAAAAATCCACATTAACACTAATTGCACTTACTACTTCATGCAACATTTCAGTTACCACATCAGCAATGGATTGCTCCACTGTGGCAGTATGGAAACTTCCACAGTAAAATACAGGGCAGGAGTGAAAAGAGCTGTAAAACCATTAAAAAAAAAAAAGAAAGTTTGTTTTTTTCCTTGCCCTGGCTTCCTAGGACTGTAAATCTCAGGCTTTATTTTCCCTAAATTGTCTTCTTTCAGGGATTACCAGTGTTATAAATACCTTTGCTTTCTACTGACTAGACATTTTCTCCTGTAGATTCACTTCCTGTGGGAAACGTAACATGGAAAATTCCACACATACAATTACAATTGCAACCACTGCTGCACTTCTGTTTAAAAAGCACTAAGGATAGAATAGCTTTCACTTGATCATTACCTTCTAAAAAAGAATATCACCCTTGCATGTGAGATAGGCTTATACGTACTAAAATTGATTTCAAAATACAGTGGGAAAGCACTTCCATCAAGCAGACCTGCTGGGGAAAAGCTGCACACACCAACGATTAGGCACCAACGTGCATCTGTCCTTTAAATCCATACACACATCTCCAAAGCTGCATCAGAGGATGCTAAATTAAGAAGCACCTCTGCCGAGCTTCCAAAAGACAAACCAACCAAAAATTGGTGGCGAACCCCTCTGCATTGCAAAGGTCTCCTTTGTCTGTCAATCAACAAAGAAGTATTATCCCACCACCACAAAAGGCAAACCTTTGGAGGCAGCGTGTGTTGTGCAAATGCGCAGTTGCTAAGAAGCAAATATGCTCCTCTTCTAATCAAATAGCCCAGCTCAGCAATGCTGCTGGCTTGGGGCAAGAAGCAAATTCCACCAGCCACAAACTTAGAAACAGTCTTGAATTATTTGTTGCTGACCGCTGGCTGAACCCTGTCCTGATGAGCACCATCACCATTAGCCCCTTCTCAGGGTGTTCCATCAGCCAATGGCAACCGCAGCGCGCTGCAGCCAGCCTGCGAGGAATTGATCAAACAGCCTAATGAGCCTATTTCTTCATGGAGGTTATTTTAAATGAATATAAATATTTTCTTTCTACATAATTTGCCACAAAAGGTCACTGAACTCCCTGCGATCCTCAAGGAAAAAATGCTGCGGTATCCCCCTTTATATATTTGAGTTAGGATGCGGCCAACAAACAACCCAGGGCATTTGTGATGATGGTGTAAATCTTAATGAGGTGGCATCCCAGACAACTGATTAGGAGCAACATTTTATCCTCACATTTGGATACAAACAAAAAGATGATGTGATTCTATGTTTTTTATATATATATTCTATATATTTTGTATATATATTTNTCACAATATACCTACGCCCTTAAAATCTTTCATGAAATAATACATTGTGGCAACATCACTTACACTTTCACTATGAACAACTGATGTGCATATTTAGCTCTGCTTGCCATGCTTGGATATGGTAGCCCTTTCCATAGGCTCTCAACTGAACTCCTATAGTAAAAATACCCACTTTGTATCAAAGTTACTGATAAGGAGATCCACATTCAGACACTTTGAGACACAGCACTTGAAATCGGTAGTTAAAGTAAAAATATATATATATATAAAGGATTTAAATTAGTCAGCCTTGTACTGACTAATAGGAGTTCAGGTATATAATAACAAGATGGACTTTGGATTTATTTGGTTTTATTCAAACAAAATACTGAGAGCCTTTTTTTTTTAAAGCAGAATAAATTGTCTTCTCTGTAACTCTGGTCTTTGTATTTTATTAGTATTCTCAGCTCCTTGGGCTTTTTTTCTCCTCACAGTAATGCATGTTTCTGACTAGCAGGAAATCAAAATTTAAAAAAATAATTTAAAAATTAATAAGAATAATACTTAAAAAAACCAGGTTAGTTCAAGGGGATTCTCCTCCTGCTTCCTATCCCTATTAAAATATTTATAGAGCATTCTTTTTTAACTCTATCAATTCCATTATTATTCCTTGTATGGTAGTGAAATGTATCTAAGGTTTGAATACCATAAAGCAACTCAGATGTGTTTGGTCTACTGAGCCACCATTTCTAGCTTTGGGGCTTGGTTCTTTTAAAAAAGAAAAAAAAAAAAACTTGACAGCAAAAATTAATAAAAAAAAAAAAAAAGCTTAGTTGCCTGGTTATTCCAAAACATAAAACTTGTTACGTGTTGCACAGACCCTACAAATTCTTATTGTTTATCCAGGATTTCTTTAAAAAGTGAAAGTTTCCCCAAAATACATACAATTCTACATTCATGTTGAAGATCTATACAAAACAACTGTGAGAGAACATAATGCCAGTGCTGTTCCAAAAAGCACAAAGTCCTAGGAAACTTCTTTAAACCTGGTGGGGGAAGCCAACTGATACATAAATCCTAATTTTTCCTCAAAGAGATCAAATATTAAATCCTACATAAAAAAATAAAAAAATAAAAATCCACACACAGAACCTAAGCAGCTCCTTCCAACACCAATATTCACTGAGGGGGGAGGGGGGACACAAATCAGCACCCACTTGCAAAAGACATCCCATCAACAGACTAATATTTGACAAAAATCAGTGTAAACAGTAAGGAAGCCAATACAACTTCCAGTGCCAAGAAGCCAGATGGCACTGCTGGAAAAATTATATCTACAGACTGTCAGCTTCATCCCGTGATTATTGCCCAGGGGAGGAGGAAGAGGAAAACAAGAGGTATTTCAGTGTGATGGAGTAAATCAATTATCACCAGCCCAATATGGCATTTTCACATGATTTTTACACCACGTTCTAAATATCACTCCAATCTGGAAGAGTACTGGAAGATTCCAGAGATCTGAGACTGAAAAATAAAAGGTATGCCATCTATTATAAAAAGAACATGTTCTTAAATGCACCTCTGATAACTGAAATTTGAATATATGTTATGGTTCTATTGCAAGTGTTGTTTTCGACCTCACATTTCACATGTTATCTGTACAGATTATAAAGAAAAAACTGACTTCTCAGTGTTATGACTATATTTTGGGTGTATTTTCAACTCAACAGGCAGTTATTTTTCACACACAATTACAGACTGACCATTTGGCTCAAGCTTCCAAAAAGCTTTGATTGCAAAAGTTTGTGGTAGTCTCAACAGTTATTTTTCTGTTAAAACACCATATTAAAACTAGCTTCTGAAGAAGCTCTTTCAGGGAGAAAAATTAATCCGCTCTACTTTCATCTCAGGAAAACTAGAAATTAACAACTCTTTTTCCCCACCAGCTTCATATTCATATATACTAAAATTACTGAGTACTAAACAGAGTTGTAAAACTGTGTAAGAATCTCCACTTGAAAACAGGCAAGAGTAGGTCTGATGGGGTTTTTTGTTGGTTTTTTTTTATGTTTGTTTTGGTTTTTAATTATAAGTCAATGACAACACTTCCACTGACTTTTTCCAGGAAAATATGACCCATTTCCTGCATCCATGCTGGGGAAAGAACAGTTCATCTGTTACCTACCAAAAAGACTTGAATCCCCTTCACCCCACTTGTCTCCATCCCCTTTGTCCTCCAGCTCAGCCATACAGTGAGTCCAGCCACCCTCCTGCCCCTATTCCCAGGCTTTCAGCACTAATCCTTTCCTCCTCAGTGGCAAGTGCAGACATGCAAAGCATCTCATAAACCAACTGCATCTCTGAATATGCACCGTGCTCATTATTCATCTCATCCCTGGCCACAAACAGAAATACAAAATCCAGCTGCTGAGGAACAAGCACAAAGATGGGTTAGAGGACTAGGGCATCTCTGGGAAATTATCACCAGGCTGTGATGAACTTTTCACTAAGGAATATGTTCAGGTAGACAGAGTAAATATTCAGAAGACAGCCAGGAAAATCTTCTTTAGAGCAGTTGAGTTTTTCCCCCATTCTGCAGTATAGGATCATGCATAATTACTTGCCCAAAATGGGGCCAAAACTATTTCTGAGTCCCAGGAGTAGAGAAGACAGGGCTCAGCTCCTCAAGGGATACTACCTTTATTATACCTGGTGGTGAACAGGTTCTGCCTCATGTAATCAGTTTAAACAGCATTCAGCATTTTTAGGCTGACACTTTATCTGTGAAGTTCTCATCTTTTAAGGAATCCAGGTAACCATCTATGAGGAATTACTGGGCAAACTATCAAACAAGCTCTTGCTATGAGTGACAAATGTCCAGAGGAAGTATGGCTTCTGCTGCACTATTTTAAGCTGGGAATAATATCTGCAAACTCAATTAATAATTAATTTGACAATTGTGGACATCATAAAGACTTCATTTACAAGGTGTTTTTTCTTTGCAAAAAACAGTCAGAAACCTTTTCATGATACAGTTTTTCGTTTTCTAGTCAAAGTTTTTACTTTTCCATTCGAATTTGTTTTCCAAATTCACAAATATTAATCCACTACAACCTGCCTTTTATTTAGAAGGGGACAAACCCAAAAGCACTAAATGAATGCCTGGCTGGTGTGATGTCTGACAGAAAACAGGCCTGTTCTGTTCTTGCTTCAGCTCTACAAGTAAACTTTGCACCTCTGCACACAGCACTGCTAATGAGTTCAAACACAAAAACAGCAATATGGGAAAACATTTCTTCTGTTCATTAGGATTGTTGCACACTTCAGTGTATGCAATAAATTAAATACAGTCACAAATTCCTAATCCAATTAAGAGAAAGAAAAACCTATAACCAACTTAATTTGTACTATTACTGGAAGGCTATATTATTCTTTTTTAATTTTTATTTTAGTTGATTTCTATACTTTCACTCCAAAGCCTCATCCTTCAGATTTTAAAAAGTGCAACACAGAGCATTGTTTTACCTGTTTCTGATCTAGCCTAAAAGAAAACAGTATGGTTATGCAGAATTTGCTCTCCCTGAGATGTTTTCAAATCAGAAGGTAGAAATTAACTCAGCAAAGCAAAATGATACTAAGGTCCTAAAATCCATAATTAACAGCCTGCAAAACACACTTGAAAAGCTTATCACATAGCAAAGAGGCTGAAGGAAAACCCTCCCTCTTCCTTTTTATTTCAGCTATTTGTGACGCATAAAAAACAATCTATAAAAGCATTAGGCTAACAAGTAATATAAAGTAAATAGAAAAATCTATTGTAGTAAATAGAAAGTAAATAGAAAAATCTAAAGCAAATAGAAAAAAGCCTCCTGTTTTGTTGGGGTTTTTTTTGTTTGGTTGGGTCTTTTTATCATAATAGTCAGGTAACTATGAATAAAACTATGATCTAATAGGAAAAAGGAATGGGTTAAGCAGATGATGATTTAGTTTTTAGAGTGGATATTGTCCTGCATAGATGGCTGTTTTGTTATTGCTCAGTCACTGAGGCAACGTAGATGAAATCAAATGAGCAACAAACCATATCATCTCTGCCATGGGAGAAAGGTAAATGTTAAAAGAACACAGGGGTTTGTTGTTTAAAGTTTTTCATCATGATAATCAGAAGTTCAGACGTTCTAGCATCAACAATTTGTACACACTGTTAACCAACATTCTGCTATTTTAAACTTTATTGTTGACTTTAACAGGGCCAAAATTTCACTTAAACCTCCTACTTCCTATCAGAAATTATTCCCTTCTGGTCTGTATAAATGGCTTAAATCCTGTGAAAACACAGAATTCAATATATCAAATTAATATATTTTATTCAAAATATCAAAATAATATCAAAATCATCAATTGCATTAATTCTCAGTCACAATTCTGACAGCTCTTCCAAGCAAAGCTGGCATGCTGGTGTTTCTAGCTGGATCTAGTCCTTCCCGGGGCACTGAAGGTATTGCCCTCCTGCTGGCTCCCAGTGAGAGCATGAAGCAGAGGTCATCTTTTCTTGCCAAAGATCAAGCATCCCAATAAACCTGGATCTTACATCCCTTCATTATGACCTTTTTTCCTCCAACTTGAATATTTAAAGAGATATAAGGAATATAGAATTACATGGTTTCCTGCCCTTAAAGAGATCTTCCTATGAGAAAAACAAGACAAATAAAGAAGTTTCTCACTGTCGTGGTCAGTCTGGAACTCTCTGCAAAGCAAACAGTGAATCTCCTAGAATATCTCAGGCAAATTTCTAATGCTGTCTGATATTCAAGCCAGCCAAACATCCTCTCCATGTACATGTGATGCTAACAGAGGTAAAGTGATATGAGACTGGGGAGATGGGAAGGGCAAGAGGAGAGAGGAGAGAAAATTCCAATCTCCAGTATTACTAATTTAGCTGCTAATTCTGCCTAACTGGCTCAGTCATGGAGCACAGGATTGCCCTTAAAACTTTTTGAGTGCCTCAAAAATTAATTCAGTAAGAATATAGTTGAAGAGGATGAGAAAAAATACATTGTAAGTAAAGATGAAGCCCTACATTGAACTCTACCATTCTCAGTGCCAGCATTTAAACCTTTATGCCTACCATATAGGGATACAAAAAAAAAATATTAAAAAGCAAGCTTAATCAGTACTTGCATTAGAGACTTAAAATGTCAAAAGATGCAAAACTTAGTCACACAATTTTTCACTCTCACTTGATCAATCAAAATGCAAGATGATATTTTCATGCAAAGGAAGTATTATAGGTCATTTAAATTAGTTTATTCCAGCCTGCAAAGACTTCTATAGAACATTTCTGGAGGAGCTATATGAACACAAAGTGCTAAAGCCTCTTGTTTCATCCAAAAGTCATAGCAATGATGCAGAAAGCAAAAATTCTGATCATCTTCAAGACTGTACTCTGCTGACAAATACTTAAAGCACAACCTCTTCATTTATTCTAATTCCTCAAAGTTCTCTGAATGCCCTGGTTTGCTTTCTTCAAACCTACTTTCCTCCACTTCAACTATGAGGAAGTTTTATCATGACATTCTCACTCTATTTCAGAATTTTCTACTAAAAAGCATATTTTATTCATAAGCTATAGCCAAATATGATCATTTGAAGATCATACCAATCCCCAGACACATTTAGTACTTATCCCTACATGCTCAAGGCAACATTTCTGACCTTCCACAGAAATGATGATGATCTAAATTATTTTATCCCAGCATTCACTATGATCATTTTAGATCCAGTAATTACCCAGTCATACATTCCCTGCAGAGCTAAAAAGACATATCTTCTGAAGAAGCGGTCAGTTCACTCACAGCACTTACAAAGTCACCAAGTTTGTTCCTTTAATCTTAATGTTATTTCCTACTATGGAATCAAGTTACTATACCATAAACCAAAACATTTTTCTGCTAAATCCCTTGAGATCATAAAAGAAGCTGACACCATTAAATACTAAAGTTTCAGCATGGCATTGAACCTACACTTAATACCATTCTAAGAAACCTGAAAATCAAATGAAAAGCAGTCACATTTTTCCCCAACAATAAGTTTGTCACCACCTTTAAAGAATGTACTTGCTATTTCAATAATTAGTGTATTTTGGTATGTTTCGGTTTTAAACAGATCAAGACATACCTACCTTCCACTGCATACATTCTTCAAAACACAAATGGAAGGGGAGTAAGAATTTACAAGACATAACATTGTTATACAATGTACCATACAAAAAACCTGTCATTTCAGTTGCAAGAAACCTAGTTATCAATTAAGTGAAAAAATACCCTGCTCAAAAATCAATTATGTTGAGCCTTTTGTATAGAGAAGCAGTACACCTTTCAGGCAACTGGTATTAATGAGCAGACAAGGCCATAGAATCTCCATCTGTTTTTCTGACAAAGCTGTGACTAGTCCAGTCTCTCATTGAAATTCCATTAATCTGGTGCACCAAGGACCAGTGCGAAAATCAAAACTCCATCTAACCCTTTATCAGCTCACAATAACCTACAAGTGAACTCTGCCTGTTAGCATACAGTAAGTTATGATTTTGCTATCGATCAGAATGTTAGCCAATAAAAAAAACCCACAAAAAAACGACCAAAAAACCCTAACAAATGAACAAACGAGCAACAAAAAAAACCCACAAGTTGAGAACCAGGCGTCTGGCAGTGCTGTTTGGATTTGTTTTGTTTTATTTGGAGGGGGTTTGTTGTGTTTTATCCCTTGTCAAGTTTCTGTAGGGTGTCTGGGCTTGTAAGCCTATGCATCATTCTCCTTCAGTGTGATTTAATTGCTGCCAGCAATCAAGTCAAAGCATCACTGAAGTGTGCTTGAATTTCATTAGATGATATAACTTATGCTACTTTCCTACAGTACCTAATAAACCATAAAAAAAACCCAAACACATATGGCTTGAGGGAATAACTAGAAAATTAGGTGGCCATTTGGGAACTGAGTGAACTTTTGAACCAGAGGAATAGAGAAAAAGAAATATTAAAAGGAAAGACAGACTTAGAATGCACACAGAGAGACGTAGGGGTTTGACCTTTTCAGTACCTAGAAAATTACATTAGCATTATGAAAAATACATATCATGCTTAGAGTTTATAATCCATCAAAGTTTAGATACTCTGTTAGTGCCTACCATAAGGTAAAAGTCAAAAGGACAACATAACAATCAGATTTGACAAAAGGCCTTTAGGTGACCTGTGTTAATTTAGTTATCCCATACTTATTGTTAAATGGATTATCTCTCTTGTAATTAATACATCATTACACAAAGGTCACACAAAAACTCCAGGATTTTGCAGTGACTGTAAGGTACACAAAATTCACTAATTCTTTACCAAGCAGACGCCTTCACTAATTATATTTTGACAGTAACGTTGCAACGTCAAATAGCAGCACTTTCAGAAGTCAGAAAAACCCTCACAGTCTAACAGCAGATAAAGGGAAATGCCTGCTTTGTTTTGTTTAGGTTTTACACAAAAATATGAATGAACTGAAACATAAATAAAGACCCTCTCAATTTCATTACCTACAACTAGGCTCCTCTGGTAATGCTGAGAGACTTGATCCTACCCAAATGAGGTTTTACAACTGCACAGAGCCCTGAACTGAGCTGCTAATCATGTAAGATCAAAAAATATCTACCTTACATACCCAGCTTCTTGTATAGGATTTAAATACTGAATATTAATAGTAAAAAACCACCAGATTGCACTTCAACACAACCCATTCATGCCTATGAGAACTGAAACAAGTGGTATCTTCATGGTCAATCCACCTCATCAGATTCTCCCAACACACATTTCCCTATGTACTGGAGGTAGGTGGCTGGACTTGAATGATGGAATATCTATGTTAAAATCAAAAGGGTCTTAGAATTACACCCTGGATGTTCCAAGAGGAAAACAGAAGAACTCCTCCAATAAATTGAAGGAAGTATTTACAGATCAAAATTTACCACTTTTTCTCATTTTATTCCTCATGCTGTGCCTGAGGAATCATACTAGATAAAAGGATAATAATTTTATCATACTAGATAAAAGGATAATAATAAAAGGATTTATCGTGATACACAGAAAGATCAACTAGATAAAAATCATCTTGAATATAATAGAATTGCACCCACTCAGTTACTACCCAAACCAAAACAAATTACCCAGGATACTGTTAGGCAGCTATTATACCTGTTCTGATAATTAGTCACCCATTTTGGAAGTTTTTAGTCTAACTGCACAAACTCAATACTATTTCATGTACACTCTCAACAGCATTCTTTAGCCATTCATTGTTTAGGTTTATGACTATTATAACTTTTTCCTTGATTAACTGTATTGAAACAAATCTATAATCATATTACCTATNCAAATCTATAATCATATTACCTATTAAAGAGTCACACAATTTTGTCATATAGTCATATACCTTTTGTGCAATCAGTACCATGTTATTCAATTACAATTAGAAATAACATTATGTTCATAAGCAAAAAATAAATACTTGGAAAGTTGCATTCATCTGTAGTTTGGAAAATTAGCATGGGATTTTTCTAAAAGCCATATTTAACTTCATAATTACATTTCAATCAGAGAGCAAAAAGGCTTGGTTTTATTTTTTTTATAATAACTGGTCACATTGCCAAAATACAACAAACTCAATATGTTAGAAAAAAAAGTTATTATTGTTACACATTTTACAGAGTTCACGATATAAAAAGAAAAAAGTGTTGTTCTGAATCAGTGGTTAGAAGGTTTATCACTTATGCATGTACTTGACTTATCCCTGTTCTGCAATAGACATAATTTTATACCTCATAAAAGCAATTTATGCTTCCAAAGGGAATAATCTGGATCATATAAAATGTGGAGTGCTATGTTGCAGGAAGCATATTTTCATTCAGCAATTGTATTTCGAGATGGAGCTGCACAGTTTGATCATCACATCATGTCAGAAAACATCATTCACTAGTGAGTCTATCTAACTTCTAGTGCCACAAATTAATATAGATCGTTAATTTATTTCTACATATACTTAATTTATTGCCATACATTACCCATATGAGGTATTTATATTATATATACAATAAACGAATCTCAAAAATATGGAGGCTATGCTAAAGCAAGCTTGTTAACTGTTGAAATATTCAGTTGTTCATGTCTTCAGAACAGGCGCATTTAGCATTAAATTTAATGAATACAAAATAAAATAAAATGGAAAACAGCTATGGAGCCTAGATTTTTTTTTTTTAAATGCAAGTCAAATTTAAAATTTATATAATGAAAACATTCTATAAAAGACTGTCTTAATGGAAGGAAACATTGTAGAAATAATTAATTTAATATTTTATGAAGCTATTCTGCACGGAGTTTACGGAAAAAATATCAATCACATCAACTGTTTCATTATTTATTAGATAAATAATACAGTAAGCCATTAAGCAGCACAATAAAATTAAGCAAGAATCTGATCATGTTGAATTAACAAACAATTTGTTACTACCAATATTCACGCTGCTTTAGCCACTTATCTATTTTTTAAAACATCGGCATCTACAGAAGATGCTTTGTTACCAAAAAAAACTGAGTTTAACCAAAAAAAAAAAGCCCATGGCAATTTGGGACAGCTTCATTATGCTCTAGGACCACTAGAGAGAGCTCTTCAGTTCCTTTCAAGATAAGAAAAATGTCCAGCTGCGATACTTCTGTGATCCGAGTCCCAGCACTAACATCGCATCGCTCTGCTCCGGCTACGCGGGGATGGAGTAGAGCAGCGAATCCCGCAGGAGGGAAACACTGTCACACCCATCGGGGGATGCTCCATCCTATTCACAGTGTCACACCCATCGGGGGATGCTGCATCCTATTCGTATAGACAGTGTCACACCCATCGGGGGACACTCCATCCTATTCACAAACAGTGTCACACCCATCGGGGGATGCTCCATCCTCCTGCTCGGATCTCTCTGCTCTGGTTACACGGGGTTGGGGCAAACTAGCGAGTCTAGCAAGTAAACTGTGTCACATACCACCAGCGGGTGCTTACAGTGTCACGTACCATCGGGGGATGCTTCATCCTCCTTAGCGCACCGCTCAGACGCCAGCGAGACGCTATCAGGGGGGGAAGAGCCGTCAGACTCCTCTCCATCTTCCAACTCTGGAAAAGTTAAAAACAACAAGTCAAACACCGTACAAACACGCACAGAACATAAAGAGAATTCTTGTCCTGAGCAGGGAGGACACCGATTCCTATCCCAAAACAAAACAAAACCCCGTTTCTCACGGGGTCTCACAACACGAACCCCACTCTCCTGAGGTCGCCTTCTGTCCAACATGTTGCTCCAGCGCCTTCCCCAAGCACTGAACCCGCTCCCAGCACCGCACAGCTTCTCCCGCAAGGGGGAAGGAACCACGCACCGCTGCGGGAAAGGAAGAGAGGCTGGCGGGGGGAGAAAGGTGCAGCGCCAAGCTCTGCCTGTCCCAGCGCAGGAGGGAGCAACCACAACTTCCCTGCAAGGACCTGCCAAACTACTGCTGCCAGGACCTGATCATCCTCTGCCCACTTCACTTCCCTGGAATCAGAAGCCTCCTTTTTCAAGGTTCTGTGTGTATTCCTCCCAAAAACTCAAAAGGGAACCCGTCTTCTGACGGCAGCCAGCCTGAACCTGCGGATTAATGCAGCATCCTACTGATGAGTCCCTTACACAGCAGCACGTACCAAAATCTACACTGACCACAGCACATCATACTGCCTAGATCTTCACACTTGGTTAAATTAGTTGAGGCTTTCATTTAATTAAACAAAGTTCAGTTCTCCCTCCTCAAACTCCATCTTTCTCAGGTTTTGGGGTTTTTTAATAGCAGTTTTTTCACCTCTTCTTTGCTCAAATAACAAACATTGTTTCTTTTAAAATAATTTAAAATACTTTAAAAAAAAAAAAAAGGTTTGATACTTCAATAATATGGTAAAAATCATCAAGCCAAAATCATAAAGCTGATGCTCCAATAGGTAAGCCTCAGTTTTCCTAAAAAGCATATAAAGCCACATGACTCAGAATTTGCCTTTTGGTGCAGCCACATGCAGAAAGCTTTCCAGAAACCTCCAAACCTGCTTCTGTATTCAGGTGTTTCCTTTGGGAGCACTGTATCAGACAGTTAATTTCTGCAAATCCTAAGTAAAGCCCATGCACAGAGAAAATATTCTGCATTCAGCAGTAGGAGTGCCTAGACACTGCTCAGATTTTTACTCTTTGCTTCCCATTTAACAACGGAAAAAAATCACCATAGCTGCTAGCAAAAAAATAGCAAGTTTTCAATGCAGATAAGACAACAAAGCCCAGTTTTTGCTTTGTTGCAGTTCTTTCAGATCGCAAGACTGTCAAATGCCAAATTGCTTTTACTTTAATTTAGTTCACTTTTCTTGGGAAAGCTTCTTTTTCAAGGTCCCATGCCAAATAACAACTGTTTTGAATCTGAAGTTGACTCCAATCTATTTTTGGCACAGCAGCACTACAGCCATCATGTTATTCTGACCAAAATATTTGGATTTCATCACACCTGTCAAAGCAAGCAGAAGTAAGTTATCCCTCTACAGGATCCTTCCCTTCCTCCAAACAGAAAAACAGAGAGCACATAGCACACGATCAGAAAAGATTATACCCTATTTACATCCAGTGTGATCAGCTTTCCCAGTTACATGCCAGAGACCAGTTGCCACTGGCTATATATATATCTATATATCTATATATATATCTTTATTAGATGAAACAATTCATATAAAAAGGAGACATGATATTCACAGCCTATACAGTATCAAAACCTGTTTCACTTTTTTCCTGTCCTAAAATTTTACTAGCACTAGAATGCACAAAAATATATGTGCACACAGATATATATATACACACACACACACACGTGTATGTATAAGGCCTGATTGTCAGTGAAAAATGTCTTTTATCAGCTATGCACACATGTAAAATCATTTAGCCCTCATGAAGGTGGCCAGAATAAAACTAAAATATTGGCTGTATTTCTAGAAGAAAATATTTCCACAATCACCACACTCCAGCATCCAAAATTCATGGGCTGAATAGTAAGAGTAAACATAGACACACTGGTGCAGGTGTAATTAAGTTGCACTTGTGGATGCCAAACAGGTGAGTACCTACATATAAAGAAAAACTCAGAGAACTTTACCCCACTCAGCAATACAGAATCTCTTCCACACAAGCTGTGATTTCTTATGTAACTTTGCAATCATAGAAAAATCAGATTACCTAGAAACAGTGGCTTTTTTATATACACAACCATTTTGGGACACAGCACATATCCATCCTAGACACAGACTGTGCTTTATAGAAAAGTTATTTTAGAGAGTTTACAGTCTTCAACGCATTCTCTAGATGTTAAATACTAAATAAAAGCTTGGAGACTTCCATGAGGAAAAACCTCACTGAGAAAGACAATCAGAAACAAACCTATAAATCCTGTCACACCACACTAAGTGTAGGAATCCATGCTTTATTATGTGGAAAAAACATGGTCAGTAGGTCACAGACAGTAAACAGCACAAGCAACCTGCAGCCCTGCAGGACTAGATTAAACTAAAAATATCCAATTCTTGATATTTGAATAGGTATTTGTATGTTTATATTATACATTGAAATGCAATCCTTGAATCATCTCATTTTCACAGAAGAACTGCAGATGTTTTGATGGGATAGCTGGATCCATGTGCTCTGGAGCTTTAACAGGCAGCATTTCACAAGGATTTTATGTGCTCAGATGAAAGAATGACTATGTGCTGCTGTGAACCTTGGATTTTTGCCTCCCAATTCTGGCAGGGTTAAAATATCAGGAGCATATGCTCTGAATATATCAGGATATTGCTCCTGACAGTTCATAAAGAGGCTTCCTGTTGATTCTGTGGGGTCTGCTGCATTCCCACTCGGAAGCATCTCTGCCCTTTCTCCACTCACACGCTCCCCCAGCAAGGTGTTGCACTGCGGTTTCTCCTCCTCCTCCCGAGGAAGGCTGAATTGCACTGCAGCTACACGTGTTACTCCTTGAACAGTCAGAGGAGTCAGTGTTGAGCAGCATAAGCCACTACCCTCTTCAGGTGTCAAGTACCTAAAAATACACCCGAAAAGCATCAATAAATTAAAGCAAAGCATTCGACGTGCATTCATGTCATAGAAAACCCAACTACAAAGCAACAATGGGCATCAGGTAAATGTTTCCAATACAATTTGCAGGCATAATTGAAAGCATTACTGCCTAATCAGACATCTAAAAGCAAAGCATGCTCAAACAAAATGTCTGTAGACTCATTAGCTGGCAGCCATGCCATTACAATCACATGTAATGTCAGCAGTGCCTTGAACCCGTGCCAATGACAACAGCATAAATTTTGCATCTCATTTCTGTGGCCATAAAATTAATGATCAGTTTAAAAATACTTCTTTGCAAAAGTTATTGCAAAGAAATTACATTAATGTGTCCCTGTTATGTAGTCACAAGGATAATTAAGGAGTTGATGCTCATTAATATAGGTTCTCATTTCCCCAGAATGCCATGATTCACTCTGGAAGTTGAAAAGAAGTTTAACAGTCACAACAGTAACAAAAATATGTATAGGAATTGACCCTATTCTCCAGTTTCTACAATTTAAACTAACCTCTTATAGGTCTGATAGCAGAATCAATATTATGTGTTATCAATAAAAAAAAACCAAACCACCACACACACTCAAAACGTACATCTTTCCTTATTAATTGCTACCCTTTTCCACCACAGCTTATTTATTGATTTAGGAAATAATATATACCAAAGGATAATTGCACAACATTAGGAATGGAACATAAAACAAACTCTCCTCATTCCAACGAGGATTGCACTTCAGTTCCTGGCCCATGTTCTGAACAGGAGGTAGGTACAGGCTGAATATAATGAGCTAATAATAATAATTTCTTTGTAGAAAACTTTTGTGTTTATTATTTATAGTCATAGCCTCAGAAAGTTATAAAAACATGCTCACCAGAAAGTCATATGCATTTGCAATGAAACAACTATTCCACTTCACTTGATATTAGTCACTTTCTTAATAAAATAACATTTGACTTTTTCCCACTTAGCTCTGTTGGACAGTGAGGAGGAAAACTACAGTCTAAATTCAATAAGGGTTCTGAAGTGCAATATATATATATATATAAAAAAGTTTTCNGCATCATGGCAATAAAAGCCATTGCAGGTTTAGTTACAGAACAGAGCACTGTAGCCACAAACCCTCCGTCTTCTCCAAACTGAGCTCTGCAGCTTTGCTTTAACTCCACTAGAAGACAATAGATAACCCACACTTCAGTTTTCATTACTCACACACTAAATCATCTCCTCTGCAACTGAAGGACTGAGCTCCCACTGCACTGTGAAAACACCCAGTGTGGATCAAAAGCCAGTATCATACTGCTACTAGATGATCCCATTAAAAGGTTAAAGAAACATCACTATGGAATTGAAAACTTTTGCAATGTTAAAAAAAAAAAAAAANATCTCCTCTGCAACTGAAGGACTGAGCTCCCACTGCACTGTGAAAACACCCAGTGTGGATCAAAAGCCAGTATCATACTGCTACTAGATGATCCCATTAAAAGGTTAAAGAAACATCACTATGGAATTGAAAACTTTTGCAATGTTAAAAAAAAAAAAAAAGCCTGAAATAAGTTATTCCTGTTCAAATTTTCCCTCCAAAGCTGGCTTCTTTGCATACACTTCCTCTGGGAAAACAATCTAAGTGATCCAAGTTATCCAGCATTAATTCAACATTATCTAGGTGACGTGCTCTGGCAGGGGGGTTGGACTGGATGATCTTCTAGGTCCCTTCCAACCCCTCACATTCTGTGATCCTGTGAAACCTGCGTCTCGTGATTATAATGAGCTCGTTAACAACTGATTGCTAATTAATGGATCAAACAAGCTCCGTTTATATTAAATTCTGGAGCTCATATCTCATCAGGAAGTGTTCTCAGGGGTGTTTGATGGAAACTGGACTGGCTCTGCTGGCCAGTGAAGGCTCTGGGAGTGGAACAGTGCGGGACAGGGGGTGCAGGATTTACCTTGGTCCGGGAATCCTTCAGGGTAGCTGCAGAAAGAAGGAGAGAGGAGGTGAGGTGAGGCACGCTTGCAAACCCACTGTGCTAGGACACAGTGCTGAACAATCACTGTGATTTCAAGGGTGAACTTGCAGTCTCAAGTTTATACTTAATTTTTTAAGTCTCTGCTTTTGGCTGCTAGGTTTTGTTTGCTGTTGAGAGAGCACCCTGTCACTTCAAAGAAGGCTTAAACAAAAGCAAACCCAGAGAGAGATGTCCTTTCTGGGAGTACACATCTATACTCGGATATCTTAAGGTACTAAATAGACAACAGCATCTTTAATTTTAGTTAAACCTTCTAAATATCACTATTTTTTTCAAACTAAGCATACTTTAGATGATGTGATCCTGCCTGGCAGGGGTGTTGAACTCGAAGATCTCCAAGGTCCCTTTGAACCCCTAATACTGTGTGATAATGTGATACTTTCAAAAATAATACAGTCAGCGGGAAAAAAAAAACAGTGGATTTAGTTGCAGTAAGTTATGAAATCCAAATGAAAAAACATTAATAATTAACCAAAACAATTTTAAAATTTATTGCATGCCTATTTTTTTAATAGTATTTTTTAAATAACAAGGTCTCAACTTATTTTATGCCCAAGAAACAAATTCTTTCATCCCAGAGGAAAAAAAAAAAATTCACTGTTTCTTCAGAGCTAAATATTGACGTTTCAGAAAGAAAAATAATCCTGTGATAGCATTTGACATACAAAGATAAACAGTCGGGACAGAGTTATACAGACAGAATACTTCCAGAAGCATGCATGGACTAGAGTTATGTGAAGAGGATTGCACCAGAAATAACTGTCAAATAAAATGCAGCAGCTAAGTCCATCTTTTAGACAAAANAGTGAGGAGGAAAACTACAGTCTAAATTCAATAAGGGTTCTGAAGTGCAATATATATATATATATAAAAAATATTTTGATACAGTTTTAAAATAAGCACAGTTTGCATTTATAAAATCTTGGAAATCTTCTGGAAGTTTCAAGTTGTCTTTTTCTCCTTCAGTTGAAATGTTATGGGTTTATAACTTGATTTCAACAGGAATAAGAAATGCATGAACTTGTCGTGCCTTGTTATAACATTAATTGCCTAATACAACTTCCATATTTTCAGTTGATCAGGAGGCACACTGTAGCCTGCACCTTTGAACCTCAGATAGTTCTTCAGCCCCTGCAGAAAGTGAAGCTTTGCATTGGCTTTTCTGACCTCACACTGTGACCCTCATACCAGCATCAACAGGCTGTAGGTCGTGACCTCAGGAATTAGCATCATGGCAATAAAAGCCATTGCAGGTTTAGTTACAGAACAGAGCACTGTAGCCACAAACCCTCCGTCTTCTCCAAACTGAGCTCTGCAGCTTTGCTTTAACTCCACTAGAAGACAATAGATAACCCACACTTCAGTTTTCATTACTCACACACTAAATCATCTCCTCTGCAACTGAAGGACTGAGCTCCCACTGCACTGTGAAAACACCCAGTGTGGATCAAAAGCCAGTATCATACTGCTACTAGATGATCCCATTAAAAGGTTAAAGAAACATCGCTATGGAATTGAAAACTTTTGCAATGTTAAAAAAAAAAAAAAAGCCTGAAATAAGTTATTCCTGTTCAAATTTTCCCTCCAAAGCTGGCTTCTTTGCATACACTTCCTCTGGGAAAACAATCTAAGTGATCCAAGTTATCCAGCATTAATTCAACATTATCTAGGTGACGTGCTCTGGCAGGGGGGTTGGACTGGATGATCTTCTAGGTCCCTTCCAACCCCTCACATTCTGTGATCCTGTGAAACCTGCGTCTCGTGATTATAATGAGCTCGTTAACAACTGATTGCTAATTAATGGATCAAACAAGCTCCGTTTATATTAAATTCTGGAGCTCATATCTCATCAGGAAGTGTTCTCAGGGGTGTTTGATGGAAACTGGACTGGCTCTGCTGGCCAGTGAAGGCTCTGGGAGTGGAACAGTGCGGGACAGGGGGTGCAGGATTTACCTTGGTCCGGGAATCCTTCAGGGTAGCTGCAGAAAGAAGGAGAGAGGAGGTGAGGTGAGGCACGCTTGCAAACCCACTGTGCTAGGACACAGTGCTGAACAATCACTGTGATTTCAAGGGTGAACTTGCAGTCTCAAGTTTATACTTAATTTTTTAAGTCTCTGCTTTTGGCTGCTAGGTTTTGTTTGCTGTTGAGAGAGCACCCTGTCACTTCAAAGAAGGCTTAAACAAAAGCAAACCCAGAGAGAGATGTCCTTTCTGGGAGTACACATCTATACTCGGATATCTTAAGGTACTAAATAGACAACAGCATCTTTAATTTTAGTTAAACCTTCTAAATATCACTATTTTTTTCAAACTAAGCATACTTTAGATGATGTGATCCTGCCTGGCAGGGGTGTTGAACTCGAAGATCTCCAAGGTCCCTTTGAACCCCTAATACTGTGTGATAATGTGATACTTTCAAAAATAATACAGTCAGCGGGAAAAAAAAAACAGTGGATTTAGTTGCAGTAAGTTATGAAATCCAAATGAAAAAACATTAATAATTAACCAAAACAATTTTAAAATTTATTGCATGCCTATTTTTTTAATAGTATTTTTTAAATAACAAGGTCTCAACTTATTTTATGCCCAAGAAACAAATTCTTTCATCCCAGAGGAAAAAAAAAAAATTCACTGTTTCTTCAGAGCTAAATATTGACGTTTCAGAAAGAAAAATAATCCTGTGATAGCATTTGACATACAAAGATAAACAGTCGGGACAGAGTTATACAGACAGAATACTTCCAGAAGCATGCATGGACTAGAGTTATGTGAAGAGGATTGCACCAGAAATAACTGTCAAATAAAATGCAGCAGCTAAGTCCATCTTTTAGACAAAAGATAAACGGATAAAAGACAATAGATAGCGTGTGACTCGGGTTAGTCAGCAAGGAGATACTTACAAGCAAGGAGCAGGAGAAGAGTCTACGAGTAAGAAACTGGGAGATGTAAGTGGAGATAAAAGGGCAGATGCAGGGAATCCTGTGTAGCAAGCTGGCAGGAATAGTCAGGCATTGCCCAAATGCAGGAGGTGAACATCAGAGATGACTAGTGTGCATATATTTTGAAGCCTGAATTAAAAGCAAAACACTGTTAACAGTGGAATAATATTACATGAAACAAGGAAGGAATTATAAATTGACAAGACATGAAATCACGGGGTCATGAGTGAATAGAAAAGGATTCAGGGCCAACTGTGCTCATAACTGTGGGTTACCTCCTTTGCTATGTCACCCAAAAAAACCTAGTTGAGACAATACACTGAAGAAGAAAAGTCACCAGTGGTGTATCTACGTGTCCATTTAGCTCAATAACCCAGAAGGAAAAGCATGAAAAAAGGGGGGTGTGGGTGTGGGTGTGTGTAAATCCTGGTTCTTTAAATTATAGACAAGTAGTTCCCTATGCATTTTCAGCCTGAATCAAAGGCACACAAACCTTAATTACAATATTTTAAGATATATCTGATGCCTTCATGCAGTTACTGTGATAAAAAGAATGATGCCCTCATGAGATTATTGAGCCATCTTTTGAAACCGAACAAGCTGCCACAGAGGTAGGACCATATCATCAAAGGAAATGTTAGGAGAGATCACACCAGAGTGATAAGTAAAAAAAAAAAAAAAAACCAAACAAAAAAACCCAAACACTTTGGAAACAACAATGGGAAAAGAACAGCAAATACTAGATTGTATCCCAGTTGATTAGATGAGATTTTTGTAAAGGAAATTCTGTAGCACAAATTAAACTACAATCAAATCTCTTTAGCTGAATTGTTTGACTGAAATTCCAAGGCAACAGTCTCTCAAATCAGAACTGATTTTAAAACTAAGTTTTAAAACCCTGCAAACCACAGCTTTCTGCTTGCTCTGTCATAATACTTCACTATTTTAAAAATTTATGGTAGATAAATCGTTTTACCCGTTAGGTTGGGTAGGCAAGCTCTGCCCAACCTGCTTGCATCAGGGTTCAAAATATTACAGCAATTCCAATGGGACAAATGCTTATCTTCCCATTTTCTACTGAACTGTATCAGCTTTGAGAAAGATAGAAAGACCTGAATCCATGTAGGTTATTTGACAAAATCAGGACCTAGGCAGATTTTTAATTGTTCATCCTCATTAAAAGATTGTAAAGATTAAGTGATCAGTAAGTGACTTTATAAAATCCATGAAGCTCACTTACCTTGCCTTAATACCTTTTATCTTCTTAAGAAGAATTTCCCTTTTTTCTTTTCCTTTCTGGGATAGATTTTCTCCTTTCAGTGTTTGGGAAATAAATGTGTCAACATCTAAATGAAGAAAAAAAAATAAAAAGTACACCTCAAAAAAAAAAGATAAATACTGAGTTTATTCTGGTACTACCTTAAAAAAAAAACCCTAAAAAGATTATTTTCAAGCCTGCACACAGCACAGTTAACAAGACACTCCAGATTCTAAATGGGATACATTTGTTCTCTGACTTATGCTTAGTACAGCAAATCCTATGGTGACATTTGATTCTTGCTCACTTAATTATGCCACGTAAGTCCTAATAAATGGCCCTGCTATAACAATCACTTTCCATCACCTCAAGTAAGAGTTAAGCTAAACCACAGAAATAGCTTTAATGCACCTATTAACTGCCATGTTATTTCAGAACTTCAAGTGACAAGAAGGGTTGAGTAATTCATTATTTCAGCAGTAACACCCACCCAGGCACTAATATAAGGCACATACTGGGTACAGTGTTTTCAGATATTCTCACAGTGCTTCTGGAAACCTAATTCACTAAACATTTCTGTCCAAAACTTTAACCTTACAAACAGACAGGTATAATCATCACACCAAAGCAGTCAAGCCCAAGAGTGTAGTTGATTTAAGCATCCCTATACTCGTAGAATCCCAAACTAAGAGTGTAACTTGCACTGTATTTTTTAATGCTTGTACAGCAGATACATTTAATTACTATAGAATGCTTTGATTCTACACGAGAAGTTACCACATCTCTTTGTAATATATTAAATATCCATTCCAGAGCATCAGAACAAAGCAGTGACTAGAATTTGTGCAACTCCTCCAATAGTACATTGATTTCCTTGATTAACAAAAACAATGGTGAAGAGTAATTGTGAAAGTTTCTTATAGTTACCAAAAAAACATATGATTATACTGAAAACGGGACAAGTAAAAATACAACCAAAAACTCCTGCTTGTCCTGCAAGACACGGTTAGTACTACTTCAATCCTGTAACATTTCAAATCAGATGAAAAACTCCATTTTCATAAGGAAATACAAGCCATCCAATTAAGTAGGTGAAAAATTACATTTAAAACCAACATTGCATTATTATTACTGCAGATTTCATAACTGAATACCTTATTTGCTCTTTTTATTTTTATTTTATAAACTGTAAGTTCAACAGAAACTTACCCCGGTTTGTATTCCAGTTTGCAAGAAAACAAGTCCAAAGTTACACTTTGAGAACACTAGTACAGATATTAAAAATATCTCATGCTTTATAAATAATTTATTATATTACTGCTGCCTTCACAATGTGGGGAAAAAAATATATTTTTTTTTATTATTAGAGTTCTGAAGAATTATTGTTCCCCTTTCTCATAAGATATGGAAACTTCTCTCCCTACATTTTTCAAAGCAAAATGTGGGGGGAAACTGCACTCAGTTTTGGCATTCCTTCTTTAAAAGGACACAGGGAAAGACACTTAACGTGTGTATTAATGAATTGTTCAGACATACCCAAAACAGCCTCTAAACCATACACAAAGAAGCATCCCTAGAAACACTTTGTCCTAAACTAACAGGAAACATCTTCAGAAGTTTCCATGACTGGAATTGCTGATCAAGCAGGATAATGAGGACTCCCACAATCTACAATTTACTCATTTCTCACCACTATTCTAGCTACTTACTTGCTCTTTCTTCTGCAGTATGATTCAGAACTTGCTCTCTCCTCTGCTAGCTTAATGCTATACAGGACAGTGTAAACTACTAGTCACAAGCACTTAAATGTAGAGGTGTTCTGTTCATGCTTCAGCAGCAGGTGGTCCATTGAGGAATTTTAAAAGTAATAAAAGACCAATTCCAAAAAGAAAACCTCATTGAACAAATTTCTGAATTTAAAGCATTTTTATTAATCAGTTGCCACACAACAAACAAAACGAATTCTCTATTTCCATCAATTGTTTTTAACAAATGAAGAAATGAAGCAGCTATTCAGCATCACACACGGCAGAGACTTGGCTGTTTCCACAGAAAACACATTTCAAAGAGAAATAAACTTTTCAACACTTCTTTTTTTAAGCTTGTGCCTGATACTTCTAATACTGCTCTGCTTCTTAAAGCTCATGATTTTCACTTTGTATGAACCATACCTCAGAGCAACTGTTTGCTTCCAGAAATGAGCAAGAGCTGCTACCCAGGAAGGCTGGATTGATGCAACCCATTGCTCTGCCCATACAGATGGCAAACAGAAAAAGTCACAGCACAGTCTGGCTTTGTCCACTTCAACCTGCTCATACAGCTCAGAGATTGACATTTCAGACACCAAGTTGTTTTCATTTCATTTCAATTCCTTTTACAAGAAAAAAAAAGTGATGGTTTATTCAGCTTTTCATTGTTACAGCATGTTGTGGTTCTTATTTCTGTGACTACAAATGGGAAACTGCAAGTTTTTTCAGGCTTTGGGACTACTTTCTTCAACAAAGGCTACACAGATGGACTTTTGGAAGAATGCTGTCATTTTTTTTTTCCCCAAAGCAAGTTCTGTGTCCAAGTCTAATCATAACAAATCACAGCACTTTTGTTGTTTACAGGGTCCAATATTGTGGTCAAGTCACACTAAATAAACAAACACACTGCCTCATTTTGGTGTCAGAGCCAAACAGCCTCCCACAGAGATGCTCAAAGGCTGTACCCTGGATCTTGCTTTCTTGCCTCCTTCTGCAGGTAACAAACATCTTGTCCATCACAGCATCAGCAGGTTAGTCACTGCATCACCCCATTCCAACCACAGAGCGTGGCAAGCTGGCAATGGACGGCTGTGATTGCACTCGCACAGGTGTTGCCACATACAAAGTGATTATTGTGGAAAAATATTGACATTCAACAGTTTCCTTGGTGACTTAGAAAGCAGAGGTACACCCACTGCTAAAACTCTTTAAAAAAAAAAATAAACAGATAGGACATCTCTTTTAAAAAGTTAAAGAAAAAATATCATCAAGGACTATATATATGTAAGCTCATTTTCTGAGTAGTTGAGTATCCTCTCTACATTAAAGAGGTGAGAAAAGATAAGGCTGTAACATATTAAGCATCTCGTGAAAAAACCCACACCAGTACAAATCATGATCAAGTGAAAAGTGATTCCAAATGAACTAGAATAAAAAAATGTTAAGGATTAAGCTAAAGATTTACACTGTAAGCCACATTATGCTGCATCTATTGTGGTTTGTTGACATATGAGTATGAAGGAAACGTAAACCCAGTCAGATGAGAAAGATAGACTCCATGTTAATTGAAAAAGACAAACTAAGTGAATAATGAGTATATAAAAAATAGCCTATGACATTTTTATCAGCCATATATGACACTTATTCTCAAATTTATGGCAGAGACAATTGAACTGTTTCAAATTACTGGTGGTTATTTCTTACCAGAAATGCTTCTGTGCATTTTTTCACCTTGCTGTTTCTATTCTTATTCCATTACTATTTAAATACATATATATTACCAAAGCTGTAAATACATGTCTACAATAATCACCCTGGTTTATCTTGTAAAGATTGATTTCTCAGCAAGAACTAGCATTCATTAAAGCCTTGGCAATGTGAAAACGATACTTTAAAGCAAGAAATAAAGTTTTAAACAACAATATAATTTTAAAATTGAACCATTGGTTTAGTGGTGGACTTGGCAGTGAGGGGTTAGGAGTTGGACCTGATGATCTTAAAGGCCTTCTCTAACCTAAATGGTTCTATAATTCCTATTACAGGAATCTAAGAAGCAAGTCCAGCCACAGCAGACAAGGAGGCCAAAAAATAGAAGGACAGTTTACTGGGCATTAGGGGTAAATATAACTACTGTGGTACCCAAAAATAAAAGGTAAGCAAAACTAGTCATGCACTGGATCTTACAGTTTTCTTGCCTTGCCCTCTTCTGCATCCTATTTCCAGGATGCAACCAAAAAAGTGGGTAAACACCATTAGAAATCACACTGAAAGTGGGCAATTTGGACATTAGGACCAAGTATTTCAACAAACTGAATAATATGTGGATGAAAATGGTCACTAGGGCAAGAACATTGTTTTCTGTTTAGTTCTGGGTTTTTCTTCAGTAGAACAAGGGAAATGGATACTGGAACTAGATAGATGGTTCTGTACAAACTAGAGAAAGGACTGTATCCCGTTTTTATAGCAAAAATCTTTGCGAGTTTTAAAACACGAATACAGAAGATTCAAATTGGAAAGACTGCAAAGAAAAAAAAAAGTAAAAAGCAATAGGACCCTTACTATAGCCACCAGTGAGGGAAAAGACCAAAAGCTTTACAAAATAAAGAATTCTTAACTTCTCCAACTAAATCTCCATTATTGAAAAATCTCCTTTTTCCTCCCCCCTCCAAGTAAAGATGACTGAAGAAACCAGTCTGATTTATGCTGCAGGAGAAATAAGATGCCTTTGGGGAAGAAGCAGCCTCTGAAACCCTTCTCAGCTATGGACAAGCCAAAACTCAGAGCATGCATCAAAGAGTCAGGAAAAATAAAACTGAGCAGTCTCCAACAACCTACACAGCCAATAACAATCTGACAGCAAGAAAAAGAAAGCCAAGTAACATCCCACTTTGGCTACCACCCACACACCACAACAGAGGGTCCCCATCCAAATGGAGCAAAAAGGCACAAGGAGGCTGGGCTTGCTTCACTGAATTCCCAAATCTCTAACACAACGAGGCTGGGCTTCCTTCACTACATTCCCAAATCTCAAGCATCGTGTAGAATGTGCAGAGACACAGGTAAGGATTGAAGAAGTTACACACACTACCACACACCTCCCAGGTGTAGAGGGAGACAGGAGAGTAAGGAAATTATTTTCTCCTCCCACCACAAGTTCAACTCATGCCCAGAGGACCCTGTTTCTTTGTCCAGTGTTTTCCCTCCCACCACTTGAACAAGTCAGAGAAGTGAAAATAGGATTGTGAAATCCCCACCATCTTCTGCAATAAACCCATTGCCACAGTGACCTTTTCCCTTCAACTTCAGAGACAGCTTCCTCCTGTTTCCACCTCATGCACTCAGCCCTGAGCTCTGCTTCTGCCTGGAACCTTTCAGTGCCACTGACGTGCAACTGTAATGACCCTGCCAGCATGTGTGACACAATTTGTTTTTGCTCGAAAGATATAATATTGTTTAGGTTCAAAGTAAAGCACTCACAAGTCAGAAAGTTTCCTGTGCAACTTTACTTCCATCCCTTGTTGTGTTTATTCGTATTATCACCATGTTTAACTACAGGAGCACTCAGCATGTTTTCCAGTAGGATCCCCCCTTGTTCAGCACAGTGGGTGGACAGTGCTCCATCATCAATCAAGGCCAAGCAGGGATAAGGAATTCCACACGACCACTCCTCAACTTTTTTGTACAAGTTGGAAATAGCAGGCAAAAAGTCCAAGGAGAGGAGAAAAAGCACAATATTTGTGAGACCTTATATCCATCACTGTCTCACTGCTATGTGAACACCAGGCTAAGAAAAGGTGCTTGTTGCCAGACCTCAAAGTGCCTGTTCTCAACAGAGCCTGCTCTGGAGAAATGCCTGGCACCCCTACCAGCCACTGGATACAGCCATCCAACTCACAGGGGACCTGGAATTCTAATTCTGTTCCATCATCGATTTTTTGCAGTCCCAGATCACATCTTGTTTATTACACTAATTTTACCGACGGGAAAACAATCTCCCCTCATCTCAAAGAGATGCTGAATCAATACCTGTGAGCCATTCAAATACTACATTAAGAAGCACCCTCAAAGAAAAGCATGCAGAAATTAATAACTATGTACTCACTGCAATCTTTGTGTTGGGTAAGGGTTGCTTAATGAATAGCAGAGATATTACAGAGCTTCCTTCCTTCCTTCCCATACATCTTCACTGCATGAATAGTTGGAGCAAAAAGCAGGAGACTACATATTAAAGATTATGAGGATCTAAAAGTATCAGTGAATGAACTGCTTGTACAGTCTGAACTCTCTGGTTTCTAACTTTCATACACTTGACTGGTAACAGTAAAAAAAAAGTTAAATACATAATAACATTACATATATAAACTGTAAAAATTAATGTGTTTTAAAAAAGGAATTGCATAATTTAATATTTTACATCTATATTTATATTATATAACTATAATTATATTTACTTTTTTTCCCTTTGACAACTCTGCAAGTAAGATTTGAAAGTTAGAAACTGTCAGCTGTCCCTCACTACCTCAACTCCACTCTGCTGGTTTCTGCTTACTCCATAATTATGCTGTCATAAAATTAACAAGTGTTAACCTCATTTTGCATTGAGTTCCAAAACAAAATTGCATGTGAGTGCAAATTAAGTTGAAAATATTACCATGACAGTTGTAGAGATATGTAACATTTGTGTCACCATAATAAAATATTTAGAAAATAAATTATAATTTACAATTAATCATCATGGTAAATCGTTCTGTTCTCTAAACTTCAGTTTAGACAGCACTAAAGAAACCATCTCATTCTCTTCCATAAAAGCTGAAGGTGTAAACAAAGTACAAAAACTAGATACCTGTATATAATTAAGGTCATTTATCATAGTGATTCTGAAAGAACAAATACACATCCCACTTGAAGGATAATAGGTGTTATCGGTTTCATTTCAATATACAAACTTTTCTCTCACTCTTTCCATGGCAGGCTGGATAAAAACAGGGAGAAAGATAAGTTATGTAATGAGGCATAAGGAGAAAAAAACAAATCACAACCTAAAATGATCCCAGCTGTATTGCATCCTTCCCAGCTGTATTGCATCCTTCCCCTCAAGAAAAGATCCTAAAAGCACTTCAAACATTGCTAAGTTTCAAGATCTGTTTCTACCAATGAAACAGCTCCAAAACAAACACAAACTCCATGTGATCACAAACTCCACAACAGCCATTCCACAAAAAAAGACAAGGCTTGCAAAGGCTCTCTAATGTTTTATGGGGTTTGTGATGACTGAGAATCTATATACTATGGAAAAAAAGAAAGCTCCTGATGATTTCTTCTGCTTGCTTTTCATGCAGATTTTACTACAGGTGTTGCTAGATGCAAATAATAAAGTTAGTAGTTAGGAAAACACAGTGGTAAATGTGCTTTAAAGATGAGAAGCCTGGCAAGAGTTTCAAGCATTAACTCTTAAAATCAAAATGTTTTTTAACAGTCTTCCAAGATTAGATTCAGCAGGTGCCCTGCCATGTAATCGAGCACTTCATTACAGAGAAAATATTTTGAAAAGCATGTGTCATTTCAACAGCTTAGAGTTACAGAAGTTCCTGCGGCACAAACACAACTTTTGTACCTTTCAAAGGGAAGATACTACAGCTGAAATTACCTAGGGACAGCAAAGCCTTTTGGGAGTTTCTCATCATGACAAAAGCCAAGCTGAAAAGTACTAATTGTTTAATAGACAGAAAAAAAAGCTTTAAAAAACGAGATACAAATCTTGAGCACGAAAAACATCACCGATATGAACCACAGGCCAGGAGTTGGGGACAGACAGACAGACAGGCCGGGAACTGGGGACAGACAGACAGATAGACAGGCCGGGAGCTGGGGACAGACAGACAGACAGCCCAGGAACTGGGGACCTTTCCGCTTCCCCACTGCGGGAGCGGCAGCGGCCGCCGGGAAGGGAAGCGCGGCACCGCCACGGGAACAGCGGGAGGAAGGACCCGGAAAAGGGGAGCTGACGGAGACAGGGAGCTGACGGAGACAGACAGGGAACCCCCGAAGCCATCGAGCTGACGGAGACAGGGATCCCCCGAAGCCATCGCGTGGAAGCGAGCGCCCAGCGCCCGGCGAGGCGCGCTCCGTTGGGGCCGCGGCTCAAGGGGCCGGTGCCCCCGGCGAGCCCCTGGCTGCGCAGGGTACCCCAGCATGTCACACCCCCCACCACACACCCACCCCCGCACACACACACCCACCCACACCCCCACCACACACCGACCCGCCCCTCGGGGTTGCCTCTCCGCCCCGCTCACCGCCCGCCCCCCGGGAAGCCCTCCCTGCATGCCGGCGGCCGGCCTCACCTCCTAGGAGGCTGGAGACATCGTCGGGGATGGCGGGCACACCGTTCATGCTGCGGGCGAGGGGGGGCAGCCCGGCTGCGGTGGCCTCAGCACGGGCGGGGCTCCGGAGCCGGCCCCGGCGCCGCCAGGGAGGAAGCGAAAGCACCGCCCCCGCAGCACGGCCACGGGCATTGCGGGCGGGGTTTCATCGTGTTGTCCCCGCCCCTCCTCCCTCCCCCGCACCTCCTCCCGCGCCGGAGTCGGGGGTCCGGGTGTCGTTCCCCCCGCAAGCAACGCCCCTGCCACGAGGGGCTCTGTCCTGCAGCGCCAATGGCAGCAGCCATTCTGCGGGAGGGCACCGTGCGGCTCTGAGCCTCTTCCCAGCGTCAGACATGACGTCTAGAGTCGCTCATGAGCTCCCGTCCGCCCCGAGCCCCACGAGCAGGGGGTTTATTGGAGAAGAGCTTCGGGACGCGGCTCTGCCATTGGTGCCGCCCGAGCGCCGTTCCCACGCCCAGGGTTGTCCCAGGGGCGGGCAGGGAGGCGGGTGGACGGCGGGGTCGGTAAGTACCGAGCGGTAAGTTTTAGGCTTAGTTTCTTCCGCATATTTTTCCAGCCTTGGTTTGGATCGTGGCGGTGGTGGGGTAGCGCTGCTGGGGGAGTAAGGCAGAGCTTGTCGCTCCTGGCATCTGGCGATGCCCTGCTGCTTCCTCCTCCTCTTCCTCCTCACCTGCTGAACGTACCCACACTGCACTGCTGGTGTCCTAACGCCTGCAGCTCCAACATCAAGGCAGGGCACTTTTCAGGAGGGCATCCCCACGAGGCATGCGGGGATAATGGGAATTTGAGCGTGGGAACTGTCCTGCTGGCATTGGCGGCTGTCAGCCGTGTGTGGGCAGTGGGAGCGAGGGATGCTGTCTCTAGGCAGTGCCGCTGGGCTTCTAGAATCACAGAATGTCAGGGGTTGGAAGGGACCTAGAAGATCATCTAGTCCAACCCCTCTGCCAGAGCAGGGCTGAGTAGGTGGAAGTTTTGCTTTTGGGGTGGATTTGATACATTTTTCCCCACAAATCCCTAGTGATATATATTTGGAGCACTTCATAGAATCATAGAATCATAGAATCATAGATATTAGGGGTTGGAAGGGACCTAGAAGATCATCTAGTCCAACCCCCCTGCCAGAGCAATGATGTAATATGTTTAGTGTGGAAACCTTTAGCACGTGTTACTGTGACGTTGTCGGGTTTGGCTCCATCTGTGTTGCTGCAGAAAGTGTTTCTGTTTATTTTATTATTTATGTTTCCGTTGCCTTTATTCCAGTGTGGTTGCTTTACCACTCGTGGGCACAGCTGGCAGTGCAGCTGTATTAAACAGCTCCATACCTCTGCATGATGTAGCTGTGCCAGCTGAAGTCTGCAGCGTAGACATGGTGTTAGGTTTTAATGTTCTTCTGACCTCGCACATCTGTTTTAATTACACAGAACAACTCCTTTCAAATACATCTGGGTTTTCAAAGCGTCGTAGTTTTATTACCTGCTTTTATTGCCATCTCGACTGAAACTCAAGCAGTTAACTAACTGACCCGTATAATGTTGCTTAATTATTTTTATGTGATCTAATTTCAAAATGAACATGCATCTGGGTGCATATTTGTATAAATAGAGCTCACCTCTTCATTTCTATAAATACCTACTACTTTTCCAGTATGAGATTATGTTTGATTATATTTTTTTTTTTAGTTGGCAAAATGAGAGCTCTTTGGGCTTATGTTAAATTATACATTTCAGATACGTGGTCTTGGGAAGCTGCCATGAGGAACAGGAAAATGGTCTGTAGTCTAACTTAGAAGCATAGAATATTTAGGTCTGGAAGGGAGCTCCAAAGGGCATCTAGTGCAGCCCCCTGCAGGGAGCAGGGACGCCCTCAACTAGCCCAGGCTGCTCAGAGCCTCGGCCACCCTCACCTGCAATAGCTCCAGGGATGGGGCCTCAACCACTTCCCTGGGGAGCCTGTGCCACTGAGCCACCACCCTCAAGGGAAACAACTTCTTCCTGAATTACTTGCTTGCCCTTTTTCGGGTTAATTGGAATCCTGCTTTCTTGTGTTGACTTGATGGCTCCATCCATTTCTGTTGCAGAAATGAGCTGAGGTTGTCACTTCTACTCTGTTCTAGTCTTTGTTTTGAGATCCCTTTTCCTGAAAATTTATTCCATATGTTTACCATTTGTGTGAGCTTTCCCTGAGTTTCAGAACATAAAATTTGAAGAAATAACCTTCCTTTATTATTTTCCACATCCCACACTCTAGTCTCACTGATTTTTTTTCTACTTTTATTTTTTTTTCTTAAAGACCTCCTTGTTGCACTGAAGACCAGCCAATCACACAGCAAGTTTTGTGACCCAGGCCTGTTTTAAGCCTTGTTAAGTTCCAGGTTTAATCAGAGTTCTCTAATTTTTAAATCTACCACTAATAGAAGCATAATTCAAAACAGACTCACTGGAACAAGTCTGGCTTCAGTGCCAGTTCAGCCTGGTTTCTGAACCACAGCTTGTGCCTCATGGAAACCAGACACTCTGCTTTGCCTAATCAGCCCCATAGATCAAGGGATCGTGGTAGCAACCACCACAGGGAGCACATGGGAGTTTATTGTCTCCCTGTATGGGGAGAGCTATGAAAATGGGGAATTTAGAAGGAATAATCTCCCTGAATCTGCAAAGAGCCTGCAGGAGCATAGCTGCAGGAAGAATTAATTTTTCCCATCCAGGAAGGAGCAGCATCACCACCACCTTGCTCCCCTAAAGAAATTCAACATATCTGCACCCCTGGAAAATCCAGCATTTTCCCCTTCAATGTTCCACTTTCCTGCAAATGTGCTTTCAAAACTTAGATTCTAGAAGTAAACAAGACCTGTGTGCAGCTGCTGCTTGTTCACTACATGTTCTTTAATAATTAATCAGATTACAGTGCATGCTCCCCATGCTGCTCACTGCACTGTTACTCATCCAGGCAGCAGTGGCCTTGTTGAGGCTGCTCTTCTGTTCTCCTCTGGTCACCCCAGTGGCTGTCTCTCTTCCTTGGACAGATTCAAAACAAAATATCTAGTCAATAATCCGAATATTTATCATTTTAAATTATTTAATTACATTAAATAGTAGTTAGCAAAGATTTCTGGCATGCACATGTAGCAGTTAAACATAAGGAATGCAGATTTTCTCTGCAGAAGAACTTTATGAAGGAACATGAAAACTATTGAGACTAAGTTTGCAAATGAACTTTGAAGCATAAAGAAGAGCTTCGTGTAACAACTCATTAAAATGGAATGTATCCTCTTCTATTCAGAATCTGTCTCCATGAAAGCTTCCTAGTTTGTTGTCCTTTTACAGGCATTTTATAGAGGAACAAATTCTGAAGCATTCAAGTGTTGTTTGCACAGTTGGGTTGCACTGGCTGTGCTTTGTTGGGATGTGGAAACACGGCCTTGCACTTAGAATTCAGCCCATTGAATTCAGTCTGCTGAACATGCTTTTCAGCTGATGGGGTGCTTTCATGGCCACAAATGGAACTGAAATGTACTCGGTGAGACTGTAAAAGTTTTGAAAACTTGAGTGCTTGTTTCTTTGTCAGTTTATATGATGACAAAGTGTTGCAGCAACCTTTTTTCTACACAGTTTGGAGATGTGTCGCTCTTTCATATTCTGAGTTACAAAACTGATGTGCTCTTTTGTGAAGTTACCCTGCCATTTATCGAGTAATTGCCGGGTTGGTACTGTCTTGCTTTGAATACTGCTTTCTGTAAGTCTATCATAGCCTGAGTATAGTAATTCCCAATAGGTTTCAAAACAAATGTCAGGAAACATGAATCATTCCTTTCCCTTTCCAGGTTTTTCCAGCTATACAGCCACAGAGAGGTGCTGAACTGAAAAAGACTGAGAATGGTCCCCCAGATAATTTTCTACAAGCAGTGTCGTGACTACGTCAGCCTTCTGAACTATTATTTTTTGATTCTGAAGTCTTCACCTTTCCAAATGTGGAGCAAGGAGGGCATCATTCTTCATTTTTATACTTGAATAGATTCTAGTAATGTCTAATTTTGCCTAAGAACTACCTGTGGAAATAAAAATTGGTGTTTACATTATCAAAACTATAAGATAATAAATATAACTTTGAATTATGCTTTCTAAGCATTACATGTTGTGGGAAACATTTTTTGCATAAGCATTTCTTTTTACCCAAGAGTCTTTTAGTTTGTATAGGACTGCACATTATCCAATATTTTATTAGACAAAAGAATATTCTAAATCTCTTCAAGTTCACTGTAATTTTTTTATTATTAAGAAAACTATTAGATAAAAGGCTTCAGAATTTCAGATTGGTTTTGGGAAATGTAGATTAAAATCTTCAGGCTCACTTGGAAAGGTCTGGTCCAAGCAAGGTGGGTGTATAGGCTCATTTCTTGCCATTCAAATAATTTTCTCTATAAGAGGACTATTATAAATTACTTTCTTTACAGTGATACACAGATATATAAAATATTATGCCTGAATAAGAGGTATTTGTTGTTTTCACTAGCAATTGCATTTGATCTCATTTTATTCAAGTGTTCAACTGACAAACCTCACCTCAATGGATTTAGTTTAAGTTATTAATTACTATTTGGTACAACAGAGAACCCTGAAAACTCCTGATGCAAGTACACTTTATTTGTAAAGTGTCTGCTGGGATATCACATGGTTTACAGGGAGACTGCTCAATTAATAAAATAGCTTTTCTCAGCAAGTGTTTCTACAATAATGTCCATAAACTACAGTGTGCCTGGCTAAAAGTATTCCAAGACAATCACAGCAATATGCTAAAGGAGTAAGCAGACCCCAAGCCATAAATGATCTTCATTTAATAAAAAGCTCTGAATACAGAGACTGATGAGTTTTCAAGTTCTGATTGATGTGTTTTCAATTGATCTTGATACTTTATAGTTTCCAATAGTTGGGTATCTAAGCATCCTAAACAGAAACCTTACAAGGTAAAGAGAAGAAGGCAGTATCAGGGTTTCTCAGTCAACTGCTGGTAAGCTTGGTTTCATACACTGACTTGGTTTCATACATTTAGTTTATCAGTGCAATTATTCCTAATGAAAGTATTAAATACAGCACCAAACTCCTGAGACAGTGGGTTGTTTTTTCAAGTTTTTCATTACCTACTAAGTAAATTAATTAATGCAAATTAAAGTCGAGAGTCATAAAGCCACATCCTTCTCTAATTGAAGACGGTGGCAAAACTGTCATTGACCTCCATGGAAACAGGTTCAGGGTTGCAACTTTTCATATATTGTACATTAAGCAACATAATCAGAAATACTATTTTCTCCCATTAAAATGATAAATAGATATAGCATGACAAGTAGCAGCACAGGGACTCATCTGATAGCTGTAATTAGAGGTTTTAATGGCAGGTTAGGTATGTTTAATATGCAATTCCACATCGCTGTTAAACTATTCAGATTCTATGCAGGATCTTTACCCATAGCATAATTCAGGGGCAGATTTGATATTTCAAATCCAGTAGTTTTGCTGATTTTATACTTTCTAAAGTGTGCACCATGAGTGGTGAACAAATGCTACAAGCAAAGATGTTTTCCACTGAGATTTGTCAGTGATTTTAAACCTTAACACTTTCCTGCTCTCCTGTGCTGATTTCTAGACACAGAAAGCTGTGCAATTATTATAATTGGAATAATTTCATCATTTCAGAGGAATTTAAGTGTGGAGCCAACTCCATGTATTAGTTAATAAGCAATCCATTACTTGACTTCTATTAAGAAAGCTTATCATCCATAGATTTCTCTGCTTGAAATTGTCACAACAAGATAACTGAAAAAGATCTTTTTTTCAGGTTTCAGTATCTTAGGGAATAATTGTGCCAGATGACTTTGAAAAAATCTAAAGCATAACACATGCCTTAAAAATGGCATACTAGAAATGTGTAAAAACAATATACAAACAACCCAAGGCACCACTAATTATGCATGTCAGTGATTCCAGTAAATTTATGGCAACTGCAAGCAATAGGAAAATAGTTGTCTGTCTCAAAGCACTACTAACTTACTGGAGAGACTTGCTCCAAAGGGTTTGAACATCTCTTGTATATAAGACTGCCAGTACATATTCACATTCACATTCTCTTGGGATTTTTCTTTCCCTTCTCTAGTTATCAGTAGCTTCTTCAGAAAGTCATCACTGCCTGATACAGTAAGATTTAGGAATGACTCTATAAACTGGTACATTTCTCTTTTAGACACTGTGTTAGGAGTGTGTTTTGACCAGGAAGCCTGAAGCTAAATGCTCTGGCATTCATAAGCCATGCCAGAGATTCTTGGAGACACCTGCACCTTGCAGTTATGCAGATGCCTCAGAGATATGTCAGAACACTGTTTATTTGCACCATACCAAAAACATGTCATCTGAATTTTTACATTCTTGTCCTGGTGGGACATGGCTCTGAATATAAAAATTAAGGCTGAGTGCGGTGTAGTTAAAGAAATATTGAAGCTATTGAAGCTCAGTACTGTCCTGCACAACAGAATACACCTTGGGGTGAAAACCCCCTGCAGGCAGGTCCTTCACTCCTTTTTCAGCAAAACCAGGTCCCTTGGAGAGCAGAGGTGGGAGATGTCCACCTGTAGTCCTTTAACACAATGCTTTTTGTTCCAAAGGCTCAGTAACACAACAGTAATGCCAGTGCTGGATTCAGCAGCAGAGATTTGAACTGTACACCTTCTCTGAGGAATGGAAGTCCCACCAACACCATATTCTTAGGTGGCTCTTTTAAAATGACACCTCATGGGTAGCAGCTGCCTGCAGAAGTAACTGTCCAGGTCCATATTTGAAGCAGAACATAATCTTTAATTATAATAAAATCCCTACTTGTTTTCGTTACCACTTCTGCCTGACCATGTTCTAAGGTGCCCATGGCAAAGAAAATATTGGTTTCATTCCAGTTGGCATAATAAGAAAATGCATTTAATGTGTTGGTTTTAGCACAGTATTTATCAGGAGATTATCCTTTGAGATTGTCAATTTATGGCATGATAATTAGATCTAGTACCTGAAACCTGTCAAGTAAAAGCAGCTTTCTTCAATAATCATATTTCTGTTCACTTCACAGGTAGAGCTTAATAAAGTGAACTACTGAAAAGCACTGAGGCAATAGGAGCCTTGGCATTTCAGTAAATGCAGCGAAGGCTGCATCCCAAGAATTTGCTTGGCAAAGTTTCCTGTATACTTCATGAGTACATCCTCTCCTTTACAAACCAGAATGCAGAAGACTATTCAACAATAAAGGATGGAGGGAAAAGACATGGTAGCACAATTAATAATTATAAAGGCATGGGTGGTATCTGAATAGGAAATATTAAATATCTACTTTGATCCAGTATATTTTGTTGAATGAGATACAGTGTAACTTGCCCGGCTGACCACGTTCCAACTCACAAGAGGAAAGCCTTTTCAGTGTAAGTGCCCTAAGCAGTGAGATAAAATTTGATAAGTAATAAAGGAAATCTTATTTCACCCCTGGGAATGGGGAGGTAAGAAAGTTAATTGTGAATTCTCCAAGTCTACGGAGCATCTGTTCCCTCACTGCGACTGAGGGCATCACACTGTTGACAATTATGAGAGTTGAGAGACTCAGCCTGAAAATTAGAAAGTTCTTTCCAAATATTAATTTGCTTAATATACTGTCTAATTAATTATGCTCAAATGAAACAAGGTGGAAGAAAGCCTTCTTGCAGAGGTTAATACTTTCATAAATTTAACTGATTCATTCCTTAATTCTAATTAATAAGGCTAAGAAATAATACTGGCTTTTTTTTCCACAGACTAATCAAGAAGTTTTATCTACCTGTAATAAGACAACACGGTATGCATTTAAATAGCACTGTCCAAGATATCTGTGCCCTTATCTGTAGCATTTATCCCATTTTGATGCTGGAGCCAACTAGATGCTCAGGAAAAAAAAAAACAAACAAAAAAAACCCAACAAACAGGAACTAAAATTTTGTGTATAGAAGATAATGCTTTCTTTAAATGTGATTCATTGTCCACATGCAAATCATGTTCTTACTTTGCACTGCTTGATTTTTAGCTGGTGATTAATAGGAAAAAAGAAACAAACCAACAAACCAGACAGAAGATACCATTTCAAATACTTTTTTTTTTTCAATGTAGAATTTCAATTTTATGGTTACCCCTTTTTAAATTGCTAAGAGCATAGTCCACTTTCTGGCAAGCTTTGTCTGGGTCTGTACAGCATGAACTGCATTGCTGAAAACCCTGCATGACATATTACAGTTTAAGTAGAATTAGAAAAAAAAACATATTTCAAAATCTTATCCAATTACGTTTTTTATTTAGCACAACTTATAAATGCAAAATAATTATTTTGCAGCAAAACTTACAGGATTTGTTTCCATGGCAATTTTTCTCCACTCATTTATCTTCTTAAATAAACACCATAAACCTTTTTGTGTAACAAATGACTGGCCATCCCAAATTGAACCATCTTGAATAACCAGATACATGTTTTGTGTGTTTGGCAGTGACCAGTATTTTGTACTACAGAGGAGGAACAGAAACCTTTCAAATTGATCCAGGCAACTAGCTGGCTATGCATGGGCATCTAATGCACTGGTGATGGGATTTTAGTTACACGTTGTTGTACATCCTATGGCTTCTGTTATCATGCACATTTGTTAGGCTGACACTAATACATGAAGTATATTTTCCTTGGATTCATTTTTTTCTGAAACAAAAAAAAAAAGTAAAACTCTAGAGCCTATAGTATTCTAATTTCAGTGCAATTTCTGCAGCATTTTTGAAAGGCTCTAGGCATTGATCCACCCCACATCTTAGGTGATTGACACAGTGAACGTCCACTTTAAAAAGAGACTTACACAACTTCAGTGACTTATAAGAAAACTTTGTATTTTAAATGCTCAAAATACATCTAAAAAAAAGAGCTTCAAACCTTGCAACGCTGGAGAAAGCAATTGCTTGCTGTGTTAAAAAAAATCTGGGTCCAACTTTGAGTACCTAAGTAAACATTCAGAACTTGTTTCATAACCTGAAGTGGGAAATGTGTTCTGAAAAACACCAGGGGTTTTGCCTACTAGGATGCCCAAAGGTGTGCCTGGAGTCATTAGGGAACAAAGACCTGTCTGAGAAACATTATGAAGATTAATAACTGTGCATAAGAGAATGGAAGGGAGCAAGCAGAGGGCATATTGCTTATTGCCTGTATCTAGGTGGGACTGGAATGAAAATCTAAATCCAGAAAGGTTTTCAAAGAGCTTTTAGAAAAAAATGGAAGAGTTGTAGCAGGGAGGGGTGTCCCGGGATAGGTACAATCATTTTTCACACTCCCTGGATCGTTTGAAAGAAGTATGATAATGTACAGATGCAGTATTTTCATATCCATGTCAGTAAGAGAAGGAATTTTTGCAGGTATCGCAGGCACTGAGAGGTCTACATTTTGCAAGCTGAGTCAGACAAGATTATGAGATGCATTAGAAAAAGTGTTTTGTTTTTTTTTAAACTCAGCTACCTATTTAATGAATATTCAACATACCTATGTGCAAATGGAAAACCTAGTGGAGAAAGGCTCACAGCTTCCTTGCTTCTTTATTCTATTGCACTTATAAGGTTCTAGGCACTAAATAAATTGAATACTCTTCTGGTTTTACACCTAGAAGATAGACAAGCATAGATTAATGCAGTGCAGTGTGAGAAAGTGAAGTATTTTGGGAATTCTTACAAAGAAAGATTGAATTTCATGTTACAACACATGATACCCTCTCATCTCTTGCTCATCTCTCACTTGGAAGGCTCAGCCCTGTGGAATGCAGAGGGTTGAGGAATATGCCAGAGATGAGAAGGTTTAGTTCTCATCAGCAGGAGCTGCAGGGAAGGCAAGCTGAATCAAACCACATCCCTCTGCCACAGGCTCAATGCTCCCCTGACGTGACAGCCAGTGGGCTGGGGCTGGTTTTGCAGCCAAGACTGTAATTCTTGCTAAAGATTAAAAGAAGTTTTAAAACAGGATCAGGATAAATCAGATTTCACAACAGGTTAGGAATTTCCAGAAGAAAGTTCTTGCTTACTTTGTGTTGCTTTCCCCTTTACTTTTTTTTTCTGTTGTGATAATGTCAGAGTCCAGAAGTTAAAGAGGTTCAATACAAAACACCTCCACTCTCTAGGGTGACAGTGACATTTGTCCTCACCACGTCCAGCAGAGCTGCCTTTTTCTCTTTGAACATTTCCAGACCCTCTAGTTTTTCTCACTTCTAGTCTGCCCTTTAACAGTGTCTTCTTCCTTTTGTGACACCATTTTTCATTTTCTCACTGCTTTATCCAAATAATTGGAAAGACCCACACCATTTGCTGAATCAAATGTAAGCTCTCCAAATGGCCACAAATCTTAACGTTCACATATGGGAAGCAGTCTTAATGCTGAGTATTGGAATTTGTGATCTTGATGACATTTCTGAATATCATTTGCAATCATTTTGCTCACAACTGATACTGATTATGTTCATTTTTATCATTTTAATTTCGGAACCTCTGTAGTGTTAATCGTAGAACTGAATGTAAAAAGCACATAGCTTTTTCTGCAGTTCTGCTGAGATGACTCTGTGGTGTTCTTACACATCAAAAAGATTCTTCCCTATTCACAGACAGCATGGAATATGTCATAAAGAGTATATTTGTGGCATCTTTCAGTGAAATTAGTAATTGATAATGTTGTATTCTACACAAAGCACAATTGTTGTGTAACACAAGAGTCTTACAGTTGGAAAGCATGCTACGGGAGGAAAACCTTCAAAATACAAACCTTTTACTGTCATCACCTGCAGAATACTGGACATTCACAACACAAAGATGTCCAGCTATAAACTTGGAAGCTGCATTGATGCGTCATCTAAATTTACTAGTCTGAAAACACACTTGTAAAATATTTATGAATACGTGTGGCTGTCACTGCAAAGAAACTGCACTGTCAGCTCAGCCTCTCTGTTTCCTCTCCCTGTCTTCCCCACTGAATTCTGTTCTGTGAAATTTAGAGCATGACTTTACCTCACTTTAGCAATACCTACATGGGATGTGTCACGCTGCAAAAGAACTAGATGCTTCCACAATATTTTGATGTGATTGTGTTGACTGTTTCATCCATTCAGAAAGGTTTCCACTTTGTATTCTTTAATGAGAGATTAGATTTGTTTTCCACATGTCTGTGATTTTTCAAATTAAAACAAAACAAAACAAAAAACTGCAGAGAATTTTTTTTTACCCACAAAATTTAATCTATTAAGTGATCAAGTGTAGTGTTTTTGTAAGTGCCCTGCATAACCTGCCTGAGCAGACCCAGCTCTGAGCAGAAAGGTTGGGTTAGATGGTCTCTAGGGGCTCCTCCAGCCTCAAAAATTCTGTGATAGCCAAAGTTTGCTCTTTAAGGGCAACAACTGGTGTTTGCAGGGGTGAATATTACCAAAATCCTCATATTTAAAAACATGATATAGCTTTTCCCTCCACGGAGGAAAAAAAGGGGAAAAAAAAAACCCCAACAAAGGGTTTGTAGATGTCTGCAAAGCTTGAAAATTCAGTCTTTTACAGTAATAAAGGCGATGCTCAGAAAATACTATGGGCAATAGCTCTAGTGCAGTATTTGCTTTAAAGAGACATCTGGGGTGAATTAGGGTGCTGTCTGGGCTGAGACACTGCTACAGATGTTGAGGTGTAAAGGTGTTTTGCAGGGACTGTAGATATGTGATCATGTATTATGCTTTTATTAGGAGCTCAAGCACTATATTTTCAGTAATATGAAAAATGACAGAAAAGAAAAGAAATGGCTTCTGAGTTTGAATTACCACCACATCTAATGAACTCAGAGGTGTTTTTACTCAATTTCAGTATTACTTTTCAACTCCTGCAGCTTAAATGAACCTACTGATCATAACAGTAAATATGGGCTCAAAAAATATCCCTGGAGGTGTCATTAGTCACATATTACATCCTTTTCTAATTTGCACATTTACCATGTTCCAGGATTTCACAGGACTGATGAAACCTCCAGAATTTCATGTTTCCCTCAGCAGTCTACAATAACCCTTAGTCTGAATGACATGTATTATTTCCTTGTTGAACATGTGATGTAGAGGGCTTAGTAAAAGATTTATTGTAAGGAAAAGTAGATGTTTTATTTCCAACCTAATTGAATACGTTATTGCTCTGAGTTTCAAAATGCTACAGTTATACATTACACCTCAACACAAATGTACACATGAAATCTGCAGTGAGAAAGTTTATTGGACTACAAATCAGAATACAGCTGTTGATAGGAGGCCTATATACCTTAAGTTACAATATGTTACAATAAAGTTTTACTGTACAAGTCATCGTGGGAAATAAAATTAAAATCTGGTTAAATAGTTAGGCAATACTTCTGTTGCTGCTGACTGAAATAATGGCAACTGCCAGAACTCAAACCCTCTTTTGTTGAGTACAGATTATAACAGCTGGTCAAATTAAAACCTTGCTGGAGAGTACCAGAAAGCCTGGAACATCATAGTGCTGCTTACTCTGAGGCAAAGGGAAGCTGTATCTGACTCTGCATGTATACAGTTTTCTGCCTGTTTATCACTCCTCCTGCTTTGTACCTGAGTTACCTGCTTAGTCTCAGTGGAAAGCAAGGAGAGAAAAAAAAAATAAAAATCCAATTACATTGGTTCCAGAGGTCTTCAAAGACACAGGCCTGATATCTAATATTGTGACAAATATAGAACCATAACAAATTTAAGAACACCAAATGAATCACCCTGTATTTATTATATAAATATAAATGGGTTTTAGTCCTGCCTGACAGCACTGTTGTAGTAATGAATATTAACTTAAGTTGTAGTAATGAAATGTTTATTCCACACCATTCATATTTTAGTTCAGTGGGGCTCCTAAGATGAAAGTGACACAGAGATTTTCCAGATAGCAATATTTAAGCAGACATTTTAAAGAAGATCGACGCTTTAAGAATGCTGTCTCTACCAGGACAAGTTCTTTTCTTTTGCCAAAACCCTAAGTCCAAGGATTAAACCCACACTAGCTATCTAAATGTCTACCTGTGGACACTTGGTGAGCCTAGGGGAGCTATTCCTCTCTCTATGCTATTTATCCACCAAGTCATACAAGCCCAACTGCTCAGCCTGTCAAAAGTTCGTCAGCCCTACACTTCTTTTGCCAGTGATATAAGATTTCCATTAAAAATAAAAACCTCAAGTGTTATTGCATACTTGAAATACTCTTCCACGGTGAAGCACAAGCCAGAGAACTGCCCCCATCACCTCCATCTGACTAGCACTGTCCTCCCTTCCTCTATTTTCACTACAAGCATCACCAGACTCTGCCTTTACATGGCCAAATCTACACAGTTAGTCACTGCTATTTCTTTTTTTGTTGAAGTTTCATTTTGTTATGTGTCCTCTTTCACTGTCCCTTTCCCTCGGCCCAAGTAATGCAGTTACTTTCCCTCGTGCAACCGATGTCTTTATGTGTTCCTCTTGATGCACCAATTCTCGGTACTAACGTCTGTCTATTGTTTTAAACAATTGATTCATGGGCTAAAGTGGGAAAGCAGAATAATCCCTNGAGGAAAAAAAGGGGGAAAAAAAAGGGGAAAAAAAAAACCCCAACAAAGGGTTTGTAGATGTCTGCAAAGCTTGAAAATTCAGTCTTTTACAGTAATAAAGGCGATGCTCAGAAAATACTATGGGCAATAGCTCTAGTGCAGTATTTGCTTTAAAGAGACATCTGGGGTGAATTAGGGTGCTGTCTGGGCTGAGACACTGCTACAGATGTTGAGGTGTAAAGGTGTTTTGCAGGGACTGTAGATATGTGATCATGTATTATGCTTTTATTAGGAGCTCAAGCACTATATTTTCAGTAATATGAAAAATGACAGAAAAGAAAAGAAATGGCTTCTGAGTTTGAATTACCACCACATCTAATGAACTCAGAGGTGTTTTTACTCAATTTCAGTATTACTTTTCAACTCCTGCAGCTTAAATGAACCTACTGATCATAACAGTAAATATGGGCTCAAAAAATATCCCTGGAGGTGTCATTAGTCACATATTACATCCTTTTCTAATTTGCACATTTACCATGTTCCAGGATTTCACAGGACTGATGAAACCTCCAGAATTTCATGTTTCCCTCAGCAGTCTACAATAACCCTNAGCTGTTGATAGGAGGCCTATATACCTTAAGTTACAATATGTTACAATAAAGTTTTACTGTACAAGTCATCGTGGGAAATAAAATTAAAATCTGGTTAAATAGTTAGGCAATACTTCTGTTGCTGCTGACTGAAATAATGGCAACTGCCAGAACTCAAACCCTCTTTTGTTGAGTACAGATTATAACAGCTGGTCAAATTAAAACCTTGCTGGAGAGTACCAGAAAGCCTGGAACATCATAGTGCTGCTTACTCTGAGGCAAAGGGAAGCTGTATCTGACTCTGCATGTATACAGTTTTCTGCCTGTTTATCACTCCTCCTGCTTTGTACCTGAGTTACCTGCTTAGTCTCAGTGGAAAGCAAGGAGAGAAAAAAAAAATAAAAATCCAATTACATTGGTTCCAGAGGTCTTCAAAGACACAGGCCTGATATCTAATATTGTGACAAATATAGAACCATAACAAATTTAAGAACACCAAATGAATCACCCTGTATTTATTATATAAATATAAATGGGTTTTAGTCCTGCCTGACAGCACTGTTGTAGTAATGAATATTAACTTAAGTTGTAGTAATGAAATGTTTATTCCACACCATTCATATTTTAGTTCAGTGGGGCTCCTAAGATGAAAGTGACACAGAGATTTTCCAGATAGCAATATTTAAGCAGACATTTTAAAGAAGATCGACGCTTTAAGAATGCTGTCTCTACCAGGACAAGTTCTTTTCTTTTGCCAAAACCCTAAGTCCAAGGATTAAACCCACACTAGCTATCTAAATGTCTACCTGTGGACACTTGGTGAGCCTAGGGGAGCTATTCCTCTCTCTATGCTATTTATCCACCAAGTCATACAAGCCCAACTGCTCAGCCTGTCAAAAGTTCGTCAGCCCTACACTTCTTTTGCCAGTGATATAAGATTTCCATTAAAAATAAAAACCTCAAGTGTTATTGCATACTTGAAATACTCTTCCACGGTGAAGCACAAGCCAGAGAACTGCCCCCATCACCTCCATCTGACTAGCACTGTCCTCCCTTCCTCTATTTTCACTACAAGCATCACCAGACTCTGCCTTTACATGGCCAAATCTACACAGTTAGTCACTGCTATTTCTTTTTTTGTTGAAGTTTCATTTTGTTATGTGTCCTCTTTCACTGTCCCTTTCCCTCGGCCCAAGTAATGCAGTTACTTTCCCTCGTGCAACCGATGTCTTTATGTGTTCCTCTTGATGCACCAATTCTCGGTACTAACGTCTGTCTATTGTTTTAAACAATTGATTCATGGGCTAAAGTGGGAAAGCAGAATAATCCCTCATTTAAATGATCAATGGAAAAGAATGACTAGGGGGAAATGTTGATGGCTGCTGCATTCCTAATCATCCACAGTGTTAGTGCAATTTAGAGACGGGAGGAGGGTAGGAGATTTACAGCACTGGGGCTCCCAGGGAAGGAGGTCTGTAAGGAATGTCTCTCATATGGAACTGGGATGCTTTGTACACCCTGGCTCAGCAATTACATTTACAAGGTGTTGCTAAGTAGCAGCTCCCCTGTAAACTCAGCAAACATTGGAAATGCTGTTAGAAAGCTAGGGACTTCTTTTATTGCCTCTCAAATTTCAATGGGGAGAAAGCCATCAGCAGAAGACTGTTCTTTGTGTAGACTTCCCATTTGGAGAGCTGGGAGGTGTATTCTGATGGAAGATCTGTGAGCGGGTGCAGTGTGGCCCGTTGGCAAAGGCAGGTTTTTCATCAGGGAGGACAAAAGATGGAACAAAACTAGAGCTTGGATCTGAATCAGAAAGTATGTTTCTAAAATGACTGGGAAGTCATTTACTTACACATACATATGCATATGTACATTTCCCCTCGGAACAAAAAATGCCTTTTAAACTCTTCTCAATCAAGTTTCACTGACAAACTTGCTTGATGGGCATCAGGGACCTGAAGCCAGCTTCAAGGGAAAAAGTAGCCATCACTCATGCTTCATTGGATTTCTATGACAGAATGATCAAATCCTGTAGAATCTGGCATAAGCACATCATTATCAAACCCTGCTTTAGCATTTAACTGATCACAGAGGCTGAGGTCCTTGGTGACTCCTGTTTTCTGGCACTGTTTGTAGTTATTTGACCTTTTCTCAGTGGATAATCCACACAAAAAGCCCTAATTACTTCCCCAGCTTTGAGCGGTCCAGCACTGTGAATAATCAATGACACTGATTTAGGTATTGCACAATCAGATGCTTATGGTGTTTAAAGAACATTTTTCCATTGACCTGCCACAGCCGTAGGACAACACTGAGCACTGAAGTTGCTGTTGTAATCACAAGCTGACCAAGTGACCTTGGGGCTCTTAAATTGATTACAAGGGCCTTGATTTGAACAGATACAAAACATTTTTAATGATTTCTTTATTTTCTTATCACACCACTTAGTCAGGATACATCAACAGATCAGCCCCCAGCCTGTACTGATCCATGGGGTTGTTCCTCTCCAGATGAAGGACTCTACACTTGCTCTTGTTAAATTGCATTTAATTGGTGACCAAGGAGAGTTTGCAAACAGGCTGCTGATCTCTTTTCCTCGCAGTGACTCTGTTCTTCACACCATGAGTGATGTTCATGTGCTCTGTTGAGGGGCACATATAGCAGCTCCTGAGTCACCAGTGGTGGTGCTGGAGAAAAAGTAGTTTTCCAGTCGAGCAAGGGGACTCAGCTCGGTTTTGGATAAATGGCATTGCTTCTATATGCCACTTTCAGTGCTTCAAAACTTTTGATTTTAAAACTGTTCAACTTAATTTTACCAAAAAAAGGGATTATTACAGCAGAATAATAACACAGCTGTAAAAAATACACAGCTTTCTCCTGTGCTGGATTTACTACTATTAAATCGAGCTGAGCTGAAACTTAATTGAAATAAATATTCCTCCTCCCAGCCTCCTATTCTTTTCTAAATCACATTAAAATGTGAATGAGGCACTCAGCCTTATTTCCCTCAAGATCAGAAATTCTCAAGTATTTTAATTTCTCATGTCTTCAAATTATGGGTATTCCACTACCTTCCATAATTTCCTGAGATGAAAGGAGAATTAACTCTCTCACAGGCTGTCACAGTAGGTGTTCACCTGAACACCAGAGTAGCTCAGGACTGGGCAGCTATTCAGCAGACTTCCTTAGGAAAACTTTTTTTTTTCAGAAGTTTATACATATATACATAAAAATACACATACAAAATATATGTATTTGTGTAGATTACATATATACAAAAAAGCACACATACAAAAAAGACAAACAAGCAAACAAATAAAACCACACACACACAATAAATAAAAATAAAATAAAATAAAATCTAAAATAAAATAGAACCACAAATAAGCCACAACACTTGCCAAGCTGCAAGTGGTGTTCTTCATGTAACTTCGCTATGAAGGAAGTTATATCTAAATAGCAGGCACTTCACTATCACATTCTGAGTTGGTGCTTGAGTGATAGGGTCACAGAGTGTTTGCACACACTGATAAGGCTGTTGATTGTGCTGAAAAATATCATGTTGAGTAGTAATTCAGATTAATAGCATATTTTCAATGTATTGATTGCAGACAAATAAAAGCTGTGTGATTCAAAGTGGCTGTGCAAACACAGCAGCATATCTTGGGACCCTGTGTGGGGTCAGACCCAGGCTCTTCCCCAGGCTGGGAGGTAACCCGAGGCTAGATGATGGTGCTTCATTCTGGTAATTCATTTACACCATGACCACAAGTAAAATAAAGGATACTGTCTGGATTTTTCCAAATTATCATGTGCATCCTCCCCTTTACACCTTCTGTCCTCTGCTTTGTTCTGCTTTGAGTCTTGACAGAGAGCAGCATGTGTCTGTGTCTCATGACACATCTACAACTGATGAAAAAGGTCTTAAAAAAAAGGCCTTTCACCATTTTAGGCCTGATTTACATTTCTACAAAAATGCTTTTGAATCCTTTCAGAAAATAAATACTTTAAAAGAATGTATCCTTCCTAATTGCAGCATTAGGAAGTATATGTTTCCTAAATATAATAGCCTCATTTTTCTCCCACACATGAAATTTATTGTATCATCAGATCTGACTGAAAATTGCAGTTACCCATAATTTTATTTTAATATATTTGATTTTTTTTTATTGCATTGTGGAATAGAAAATGTGTTTATGGCTTTGTTCTATGAATATTTTCACAGGAATTTACTCAATAAAAATTTTAACCAGGAAAGTTTGCAGTTCTGTTTTGCCAGTCATCTCCCCAAATGCTTCATCACTTTGGCAAAAATACTTTTTACCTCAGATAAATTTCCCTTTCAAAGTTCATATAGCTGCTGCTTCCTCAAACAAAACAGTCCTGAGAATCATTTCATTTCATTTGCATGAGAATTCATATACATTTCCCCAACATGAATTTAAATGCAGACTTGCTGTGAAAGGTTATTGTTTATATGCCTTTTTTAAAAAGCAATATGTACTTAGCAAGTGCCTTGGACTTCATTTGTAGTGTAGTTGATTTTGAATTTTATGAAGTTTTCTCTAGTAAAAAAAACCACTTTTTCCATAGAGATCAGTTTCTGTTCTAAATATAGACAGTGGAATGTTTTGCAGAGCATTTATGCTACAATCTAAAGGAGAAAAAATAAAAGAAAAAGAACTGTATAACCCCTCTCAAATCCAGAGTATTGTGATTGTTATTGTGGAAACCCATGTAGAAATGGTCCAAGCAAGATTGCTTCATCACACAGGGATGTCCTTCAGCACAGACAGGATCATTCTGTGAAGATTTTAAATCAGCATAAGACCATGTATTAAGGCTGTGATTAACAAAAATTAAAAGGATAAAATCTCATTACTTGAGTATTTTTATACATTTTTAAAACAGACATTTTAATATTATAATACGGTCTGTTCTTTCTGGCTCCTTTACTCACATGGGCAGCCATTTATTCCACAGGCATTGAAATCAATAGAACCAGCTGTATAATATTTTTGAGTTGGGCTGTTGCCAGGATGCATATAAATATTTTATTATACTCAAAGCTTGGGAAAGGAGACGGAAATAATAAGGCAATTTAGAGAGGGGCTATTCAGTTTATCACTGATTCCAATCTTGGAAACTTCCTTTTCATAACCAAAGATGGGAATTTCCTGGCTTTTTTTATACTTGCAGAAATTCATGGAAAAACAGGCATGTTGCAAAGCCACTTCACAAGCTGGCTTTGAGACAAGGAGGACAAAGAAAGAGCTGTCTCTGGGGTGATATATATCTTCTAGACCTGTGCTTTGTGTTTTATTCACTTGCTAATTACAGCTTTTCATTCCAGATTATCTTTAAAATGTACCAATAAATATGTTTAAAGAAGAACCGTGCAGATGTGAAGGTGGACAGTATCATCCATACGTTTGCTTTGCCTTCAGCCAGGTTTGCTCTACCATTTTTATTTTTATTTGCTGCTCCAGGACATGCCATTCTTTTCAGAGTTGTATAAATCTATAGCAGTGAATTCAGTCTGAAATGTAAGCTAAATTTTTTTGGATTGGGGGGCTAATTCTTTACTATAGCAACATGTCAATAAAAAGAGAAATTGAGGAAGGTGGACATCATCAACACAGAAACAGGACATGACTTACTGGCAAAGGGAGAGCAGTGAGTGGCTTTTAGAATCAGTGGTGGGGTTACTGTGTGTGGCTGGTTGTCAGATGTGATGCACTGGTCCCCCAAATGGTTGCTAGCACGTCCATGAAAAGAAGCTAAAAGAAGTGAATCATGTTTTCTGTCTGTTCTTCCTTCTCTGAGTTTCCCAACAAATTTCATTCAAGTCTGAGAGACAAAGGTCTCAAAGATATGAAGTTTTTGAAAGAATCCTGAAGATGATCAAATGTGTGAAGGAGGAAAGTCATTTAACTGCATCTGCATGAGGCAGGGTCATGCTCAGCCCTTGTTAGAGAACCCAGACACCAGTCACAGGGCTGTGGAGCAGGAAGCCTCAGCTGGCCTGCAGGGAAGTTTTCTACATGATGGGAACTCACATCTAGTTCTCATAAAAAAACATTTGCAGATCCTTGACAAGGCCATGCCTATGTTCTGCTTCAATGCTCCCAAATCACCAAGTCATTTTCATGCTGTATTTGACTTCCAGCTTACTTATGCCCAGCAATATTTTTCAGATTCCTGTTAGCTGTCATGGTTTTTACTGCACATTTTACCCCCCCCCAAAAAAAAAAAAAAAATAGACAGGGAACTAATATTATCTTTTTCTGTCAAGTTATACAATTAAATCAGCAGTGCCAATGCCTTCTGGATTGCTCTTCCATTATCCCTTACCTATTAGTCTTTGCTTGCTCAAAACTACTCACAAAACACTTCTCTGTATTCTTGAATATAACAGAATTGTTCATTTATCATGTTGTATTAGTAGAGAGCACACGTGCATATATTCACATCGAGATGAGAAAACTGATTTTACAGTCTGCAAACTAAATTAAAATATTGTATCACCCAAAAGTTCTCTCAGTTTTCACTGTGAAGTTGCATCCTTCACACTTGAAAAATAAAAGAATCAGAATGTATCATGAAGATGTTTCATTTAGACACCAGAGTTCAGGGAAGAGAGGTTTAGATCTTCCCTTCCCTTGTTAAATTAAGATACCAGTGAACAACAGAGAAAAGGTCTTGATTGTTCTGGGAAAAGAAAAAAAAAAAATCATCAAACTTGGCATGAATTTGTTATTTCTTTCATCTGGAGTAAAAACATTTTTTGTAGTGAACAAACATTTTAAAGTCAGACCAGTTGTATTCAGTGCTTCACTCTTTATGAGCACTGGGCCTCAGTGGTGCAAAGCCACGTGCTGCCATTCCCAGCAATGACAGCTCACGAGATGCTGGTGGGAAGTGTGCAATGGAGGGAGTGATGCCTAAATACACCAGACCCCAGTACCTGTCCTAGCCAGCTGTGGGGAGGTACCAGATAAGCCTGTCATCCTGACAGGGCACATCAGTGCACGCTGTGGGTCTCAGACTAGATGATAGCACAGAGTCAGCTTCTGATAAGCAGGGGCACTCTGCCTCCCCTGCCTCCCCGGGGCCCCACTCGGACCCCTCATGCCTTGTTGCTCCACTGCACCCTGGCAGGCTCTGCTGCTGCTGGGCTGTGGCCCAGAGTGTCCACACAATGCTGCCCTTTCTGACAACACTCTATTTACATGACCAAGCTGGTGTGCTCCCTTCTACTGACCAAAGTCCATTCCCTTTCTCAGCTGCAGCCATTCTCATCAAAATGAAGAACTTTTCTCCCAGCAAACCCCCACCTGTGTTGGCATGGGAAGGGGAAGAGGACTGTGCTGTGTTTTCAGTAGCAGCACGGTTCAAGCCACACACGTTTTCTGTGTGGCCAAAAAACAACGTGCAATGGCAGTACACTGCTTGGTTCACACTCGAGGTTGTACCTGTTTGACTGGAAAGGCAGATACAAAAACTGTGTCTTAAATGGGTTCTTAATGTCTGGAACCTTTGAAACATTTCAGGCAGTGGTGCTAATCAAACAGCAAGTTTGAAAAGTTTGATTGCATCATTTCAATAGAGAACATCAATTTGTAATCCTGCCTATAAACACAAGAGTATTAAAAGACACAGCATTCTGCACATGATCTTTTTAATGGTTGCCTATATTGAGTACTTTACATGTCTTGAAATGAGATACATTTAACTTCAAAAGGGGCTGATAAAGGTGATCACTTCAACTCTTTTCTCAAAGTGTTTTCATGATTGTGAATTATTTTCTAGTGTTTTGAACAGACACATTCCCAAAGGGTTGACAAAATAATTGGTGGTGCTGCAAGAGAGACTTTTCAGTCCTCATCTTTTGAAGTACCTAATGATGTGCCTTTCTTAGTGTTTCAGTCCTGGCTGCTGCTCACCCCATTCATTTAAAAGTTATGTGAAGTGAAAATTATTCATAGGCTTTTCTTCCTTTATGCCTGCTCCCCAGAGCTGTGACCAGATGCAAACATGATGATGTGCCTGTGCATGCTACTGTTGCTAAACTGTAAGCAAAGCAAGGGGAAAGGCTGATTTAGAAAATAAACTCAAGGTGCTTGATGAGTGAAATGTCAAGTAGATTCATGTCTGGCAAAGGACTCTTTCTTGTCCATCATCATCCAATCAATGACACTTGAACCTGGGTTGACCAGGTCAACGCACCACCTCAGCTCAAAGCAGGGGGAAATTTATAGGTCACCTTTTTGAATGACAATTAGTACAAGAAGATATGGTAATCCTCTTGCCTTTCAAAGTGTTATTGGTTTACCATGTAAAAGTCTCAGTGTATCATGCACAGCAGTACCTGCTCTCTGTGTTCTTTACATGAGGGGAAACAAAAGACCTTTAGGAAACTATCTCCCTGGTGGCTCTTGTCTGATTAGAAAGTCCTCAGGGGATTAGCAGTATGAATTTCACAGCCTGTCCCCCTCCCTCCCTCCCTCCTACCCTTCTGCATTAAGGTTAGAAGGATGTGCTTAGATCAAATCAGGAGGAGATTAAAGGAAAAGAAACCCCAGAGCAAAAGAAACCCTCTTTTGCATTTGAATGTTTGTAGTCAATAGTAATTTACCATTTATTTTTAAATATCCTTGAGTTTTAGTGAAACAAAGTTCAGATGCTGCCATAAGACAGTAATATCTTATACTTCCATTTAGATTAGTTATATTGTTTACATTAATTTGTTATACTTGTACATATTTGCTGTTGCATGTAATCCTTCAATTTGCTCAAGAGATTTCATCAAGTCCCCAAGAAGATCAAAAGCTTTAGAGGTTTTGTTTGCATTTCCATGTAAGACCTACTACTTTCTCACTGCAAAATGGCCTAGAGAGCATTCTTTAAACCCATGTTAACTGCCAACAGTCAGAGCCTGCAGGGGACATCTTTGAGGTGTGCACGATCAAACAGAAATAAATTTTAACCTTTTGTACAACCAAGTGAGGTAAAAAATCCAATTTCCTATGAAGCCCTCACTGTGTTAACTGTTGAATCAATTTCACCAAAAATGGTCTTTAAAAGGCTGAATGATGCAGATGGATTTCCTGAGCAAGGAGTTCTAAAGGATGTTTTAAAAAGCACAATATGGTATAAAAGAAGAAAGATGGGAAAACACTGTTCTGAGGCATATTCATTTATATCTGTGTTATCAGATCTCTGAAATAAGAGCTGACCCCTGCACTAGCATCATCATGATAAGTAACATCAGAAGTAAAGCCACTGATTCTTCACAAAAGGAGAAATAAATCCCACTTAATGTAAGCAGGGAGAGACATGGCTATGGGACTGAAATGCAAATAAAACCACTCTGGATTCATTCCTGCTCCCTTCTACAGATAGGTAATGTTACTTCTGTGACAGGGTACAAATGAAAACTAAACTTAATCCAACACCCTTCAATTCTTAAATAATCATCCGGTGAAAAGTTAAAAATTAAAATAGAAGTATAGATCATGGAGCAAAAGGTGAGATTGAGATCTGAGGTATTTGAGTGCTTGGCTTTCCATGTAGACATCGTAGTGAATTGGACACCTTTCAATGGGAACTCTTCACTTGGAAGCACTGTGGCAGATTTGGGGTCCCTCACTCTCTTTGTGTATTTCACTAAGAGAAGAAGTCCATCACTGTCCTAAACCTTTGGAAATAATGCAAACAGCAAAGGTTGCAATTATTTACTGCAACCTTTCTAATTTGGATGTGTGACGTTAGTTAAGCGTTTTGCTTTGAGCACGTAGCCCAGTATGAAATTTAAAACCAAAGTGCTAGTGTGTGTCATGTTTAAAACAGCCACTCACAGGTAGCTCTGTATCTCTGGAGTGACCAGAGGCAGCTTCAGACATCTGAGGGCTTTGGGAAAGGGAAAAGTCCCTTTCTCCAGCAGCTGCCTCTGGACACTGGCAGTTTAACTTGGTGTGTAATTACACAAACACCTTCCCTGGCAGTAATGCTGGATGAAGAGCTTTCTGCAGCCTCCATTCCCCCTTCTTTTCCCACTCCCAGAGGTCAGTGCTCTGCTAACGATGCTGTCTTCTTAACTCTTTGTGAGGTTGTGTCTGACACTGGATCAGGGTAATGACTGAAGGAGCTTGCTGCTCTCTCCCATTTTCTTTGTTAAGGGTGTTTTTGGAGGTATTTCATCTAAGAGAACTCACCGATTGACCATGGAGCAAAATTGCACTAATGGCTGCCCTTAAGCAACCACTGGAGTGGTGAACAGAGAGACAAAGGAGAAAATGAGCAACTAGGCTGGAAGCCCTCAAACTGCCTGTGCTGCCAGAGAAAAATGCTCCCCTTTCACATTCCTAAACTTGGAAGTTAATGTGATTGCTCGCCTTTAACACTGGCTCTGCAGCAATCATACATCTGCCTAAAATAACGTTAGCAATATGATTTCCAGCTAGTGTTGAGGTCAGATAGGAAGCATGGCACAGCAAACAAGTGCAATCAATGCAGATTAATGATGCCTGCTTTCATTCATGTCTAGGTATTTCAGAGATGCAGCTGATAGCCAATCTTTCTTGCCTGTATTTATGCAAGCCACATTTATTTGGTTAGCTTTTGGTTGATTGATTTTGTACTTCTGCTTGTTTGGGTTTTGTTGGGTTTTTTTCATTTCATGACAATAAGGATGATTTATTTCTGACAACAGTAGCAGTTTAATGCAAAACATTGAAAGCTTCGTATAACTTATGTTTTTAATTTCTGCAAATACCACCTAGATGTTGTAAGGAAAGACGCTGTATAAATCTTAAGGTTAAATAAATATTTACTGTACAAGTGACTTGTGTTAATGAATATTGCAGAGGGAGCAGAGCACACAGCTTTCACCAGGAAACAACCTCACGGTATAAAACATCTTCTTGGGTGAGAGCAGATCTGACACATGCTCAGACTCACTATGGCTTTGTTTCCTCTACTAGGGCCAACTGGGTGGCGTTGTCACTGGCATTCACTGGGGGAAGATGTCAAGACAGCCTTCCTTCATTGAAGAGTGGTCAGCATGAAAGGTCAAGCTCACCTCTTAAAAGGGGAGGTACAGAATGGCGTGGAGAGAAACAGCGGGTAAAGTCCTCTCAGCAAAAACAATATGAGAAGGTCCAGTGGAAAAAAAAATACAGTCGAAAGAGCCGTGGTATAGATCTCCTTTCCTCATTAATATTCCTACCCATTTGTCTGTAATTTTGTACCTTATTCTGTATTGTAGTATCTTAAAAGCTTCCAGAAATTATGAGAAAAAAAATACTGATTTCAGTTCTATATCCTCTTCTCTCATCCTCATCACAGGAATGAAACAAAGAGGTCCAAAGTGCTGAGTCTTGTTTTCATCAGCCTTGTTTCATAAGTTACAGCATGTGTGACCAGTACCAAAAAAAGTGTTGTACTGTTCCCTTTTAAACTTTTTTTTTTAA